>JAVCKT010031197.1:0-19981 GCA_032273925.1 Rhynchotus rufescens | reverse complement strand
GCCCTCCAGGCCGCCGCAGCAGCCGCGCAGCAGCGCGTGCCAGCAGGCGAGCGCGCCGGCCGAGGCGGCGCCGGGCAGGCTGCCGGGCAGCGCGAGCAGCCAGAGCAGCGCCGACACGAGCCAGGACATGAGCAGGAAGTTGGCGTCCAGCAGCAGCGCCAGCAGCTCCGCGGCGAGGCGCAGGCCGCGCAGCAGCAGCCACACCAGCGCCATGGCGGCGCCCCGCGCGCCTCAGCCGCGGCCCGCTCTGCGCGCCGCCATCTTCCCGCGCGCCCCAGCGCGCCGACCGCCAACCGCCGGCCGCGGGCGCTTCTTCCCGCCTCCCATTGGGCGCTTCGGAGGACGCGGGGGTGTGGCCACGGCGGCAGGGCCTGCGATTTAAAGGGGCCGGGCGAGGGGCCCTGGCGCGGCTTGCGGCGCCACATGTGTAGTGAGTGTGGGTCGGTCTCAGCACGGGCGCTGTGCGCGGCAAAGGGGACGCCTGGGTTGGAGGCAGCTGGGACCGGGCTGCACAAGACGCAGCCCCTGTGTCCCCAGGTGTTGTGAGGCACTGGGAGCAGGGCCAGCTCAGGGGCAGCACCCAGTGCTGGGGCTGAGAGCTGAGCCCAGCCAAGGCAGGGCCCCGTTCGCCCGGCAGCTCCCACTTCCCAGCGTCTCCCAGCAGCTCCTGGCCGCGCTGCAGGCCCCGGCGCTGGGCTCTCCACGTGCCTCCGCTCCTGCCCTGTGCCCCCGGGAAGCAGTCCAGCCCCGGCGCCGTGACGGTGATGACAAGCCCAGGCACATCCTGTCCTGGAGCACAAGCTTTTTAAGGAAGGGGAGAGCGGGTGCCGAGCATGATCCATGGGAAAGATATCCGCAGGCGCGGGAGCCGGTGGCCAGGGAGCAACGCGCCACGCGGGCTGCGGGGGGCCGGGCTGCGGGATCCCACCGTGCCCGTGTGTGCACGCGTGTGCATGCACGTGTGCCCCTGCCCGGCCGGCCGCTCCCCTCCAGCCCCTTCCCCTCCGCGCTCTCTCCGGCCCCGTGTGTGTGCTCCTGCCCACGTGACGGCGCCCTTATTTTTTTATAATTTATGGTAATTTTTGGATTTTTTATTAATAAAAAAAAAAAAAAAAAGAAATAAAAAAAAAAAAAAGAAAAGAAAGAAAAGGGCAGGGCGCAGAGGTTGCACTTGCTCCATTCATTCCTTCCCCGTGGCCGCAGGGAGGGGCTGCACTGGCGCCTGCGTCTGCATCCCCCTCCCAGCAGCCCTGTGCTGCTCCCAGCACCTTCCCAGCACTGTGGAGCCTGTTCCCTGCAGCCTCCCTGTGCACAGAGGCAGAAGCAGGGAGCACACGTTGCACCTCCATGGCAGGGCTTTTCCTTCACTCCCCGCTTGCCTCAGTCTCTCCTTGGAGCAGGACGTAGTTCAGTCCCAGAGCTGCACTCTCCTTGCAGGGTCAGTGCAGCGTTCCCCAGGGCCAGGGCAATGTCCCTGCAAGGTGGATGGAGTGTCCGGCCGCAGTGACACGCTGCAAGCAGCCATGGTCTTCGGTTGCCTTGCAGGCTTTTGGCTCTTCCGCAGCTCTAACGACATCCAGGGCGCTGAGGACTCAGCTCAGCTGGGCTCGCGTTGGGCCTTGCATGGGGCGCGTGTGCAGGAGACAGCGCAGGGCTCTGTGCTGCTGAAGGACCCTCCCGGCAGGGATCGTGGGGAGGGAAATGCCTCCGCGGGGACCCTCCGGGACAGAGGTCTCTGCGCTTGCTGGAGGTCCAGACACGATGCCATCGTGCTCCCAGCTGTGCTTGGGCAGCCGCGTTGGCAGGGCAGTGCCCTGTGGGCTCTTCGGGGCCCTGGTGCTGGGGCTGCACTGCAGGCTGCACTGGAGCTGACGGCACGGGCAGCGCAGCCACGCTGGGGACATGCCGGCCCTACATGACCCAGCATCCTCCCCCATTCCCCCAGGTCCAGCTCTTGGCGCTGGCACGTCCCGGCCTGGCGCTGCCCCGGTGGCAGGAAGGGCGTTCCTGGGCTGTGGGTCCTGCTGGCCCCGCGCCGTCGCTGCCGACCGCGGCCGTCAGCACCGTGCCCGCCAAGGCCCCTCGCGTGCCCGGGCCGGGCCCTGCGTGCAGCCCAGGCACCCGTGCGGAAGCTGATGGGCACCGTCCTCCTGAGCCGCGCTCTCAAGGTCCCTGCAAGACGCCTCACTGATGGATGGGCAGATGCCTCGGCGTGAATGCGGATGCAGGCAGCCCCCGCGCTTTGGGGCCCGGCACGAACAATAGGTCGTTCTGGCGTATCCGCTCCAGGAAAATCCCCGTCCCCACTCACCTGGCCCAGCTCCAAGGCAGCAAGGTTCTTCCTCTGGCCTTCAGCGTGCTCCAAAGACGCAGGTGACCACACTCGCTCACTCGCGTGTTCCCACTGGTGCCTTGCCCCGTGGCCGAGCACTGCCCGTGGGCCTCTCCTGGAGGCAGAGCCTGAAGGATATCTGGGGAGTGGGAAGGCAGCCTGGCCGCCTCCGGGAAGCCACCTCCACCGGCACTCCCCGCCTGGGTGCTGCCTGTGGGCTCATTCGTGGCAGAGCCTGAGCTGCCCACCTTGACATGGGAGGGATGTGGGGCCCCCGATGTAAGGAGCTGGGATGCGTGTCTCCTTCTGGAACCCGGCCAGGCGGCCCTGGGAAATGCACGTCCTCTTCCATGGGAAAGTCCTGCACAGAGGAATTCCTGCTCAGCCTGGCTGGCCCCTCTGCTCCCCTGGGCTCTGCTGGGCTGGCGTGTCCCCCTGCCTGGGGATCATTTCTCCCTGTGCTTCCTTGCCCTTGGTGAGCTGTCCTGGGGACCACTAGCATGCAAACAACCCTGGCGAGCACCATCCGGCCCCAATGCCAGTTATCCCTCCAGGGGAGCCAGATGAAATGAAGCATGGGACAGGGACAGACAGGGGATAGCCAGACCTCCCCGGTCCCGCTAGGATGGGCAGCGCTGCAGCATGCGGAGGACAGCAGCAGTGAGCAGGGAGCCCTGTTTTGGGGCACAGGCAATGGGATGCTCAGCTCGTTGCCAGAGCTGACCCGGGCCGTGTCCCACTGGGAGCTGGGGGATTAGCAGCACAGGCCTACAAAGGAGCCCTCCTGCCTCCGTGGGCTCAGCTCTGGGATTGCGCACGGGTGCTGGGGCTGCTGGAGGCAGCTGCTGCTCCCGGGCATCCCGCGGCCGGACCTCCTGCCGGCCGGGCACATAATCCACCCTATTGTGCCGGCAAGTGCCCGGTCCCGGCCCATCTGGCAGCAGGACAATGGAGCCTTTTTCCGGACGGCGGGAGGGGGGAGATGAACTCACAAGTCTTCCGAAGGAAAAGGACGGGCTATAAATAGCTGTCCTTGGGCTCCCGGCTTCCCTGCCGCTCTGTCGGCCCCCTTGTCCCTCAGCACTGCTGCTCCCGCAGCTTCACGCCCGGAGAGCGGGCATTATGGGCTGGGAGCAGAGGCACTGGAGCCACAGCTCGTACTTGCCCGTCCTGGCCGGTATGTGAGTGTGTGCGAGCGAGTGAGCAGTACGTGGCCATTGACACGCTGCTGTGGGGCTGCACCTGCTCTGAAGCGTGAGCAGGCCATGATTTGGGGACATCAAGGGACACAAACAGCCCTGGGCAGCGAGGCTCCTTCCCCCATGCTTTGGCCACAGCCATCTTCGGGCTAATGTTTCCCCCAGGAATGCTCCTACAGCTGTCCTTGTCACTCCATCCAGTGCATAGCGAGGGCCAGAGAAGATGGAAAAGCCTCCCGCTCCATCCTCGTGCTGCTCTCAGCAAAGCCTGGCCCAAATCCTGGCATTTGCACAGTGCAAACCAGCCCTTGGATGCAGCTGGAAACCCAAGAGTTCCTTTTCCTGCTGCTGCACTCACCTGCAGGTGCATGCCAGGGGTGGCATTTTGCATGGCACAAGGCTGGGTGACCCATGTGGTCTCTCTATCGACGACTTCAGTTTTCTTTTGGGACTTTTCCACCGGTCTGCATCCGCTGAGCCCCGCCAGCAGCTGCCCTGGCAGATCGTACTTGTGCAGTGCAGAAATCCAGATGTTACCTTCCTTCCCCTCTTCCGCTCACGTCCTTCCTTCCTCCGCCTGCCCAGCCCCTTGCCTGTGGCTCCACTCCCAAACAAAGGCCCCCGTAGCCATGGTTAATAATCCCCAAATAAAGGCTGAGCAGGAGATGAAGGGGAGGAGATGGGAGATGCTGGGAGCCTGGCTGAAGAGGGAGTCTGGAAGAAGGTGTTTTCCTGAGCAGTGGGACAGGGCCATTGAGCAGGGCTCCCAGGGTCGTGTGAGGACGGGGTGCCGGGGTGCCCCATGGCCGTGTCTGTGGTTTTGCCTGCAGGGAAGGTGAAGCTGGAGGTCTGACAGTACAGGCACATCCCGGTACTCACCCTAGTATTCGCGGGAGCCTTTAAGTAGGTAAAATGCTCTCCTGGAGGCCCCGGAGAGGCTGCTGCAAGGGTTGTTCCCCACTGCAGGGAGCCCTAGCTCTGCTGTGCCTCAGCCGTGGGGAAGCGGGGCAGCCGCCCGGGATCCCTATACCGGAGAACGGGGCCCCTTGAGCCTCGGACGGTGCTGCGTGAAGAGGTGCAGGTCCAGGCAGCCGGCGGCTTCCGCCCAGCACATCTGCCTTTTATCTACTTGCCAGCTGTGCCGACAGCTCATCGCTCACCGTCAGGAGCCAGAGCCAGGGGTGTCCCCATGGCCACGGCCATTGGCGGGATGTGGGGCAACCGTGGAGGGACTGATGGGCTGCTACATGCTCCCTGGCCCCTGTATTTCCCCCTGCCCCCCCGCCCTGGTGCTCCTGGTGTTTTGGAGCAGGGCCCGGGCTTGTCAGCGAGCAGCTTTGCAGCTTGGCTGACAAGGAGGCGCCAGAACGGGGAGGCTCAGAGGCTGAGGCTGGGATATGGATGGAGGAGCACCAGGGATCCAGCCCCGGCACCCGAGGAGGCAGAAGGGAGCTTCTGGATACCCGGGATCTCCAAGCTGCTGTCGGCTCTCAGGCACACCATTTATTTGCACAGGTGCCTCCCTTCCCCAGCCAGCGCCAGCCAGCCCTGTGCGCCCGGCCGTGTCCTGACAGCTCTGCCCCTGGAGCACAGCTCTGCAAGCCGCCCCAGCTGTGTTCAAGGCACCACAGGTCCAGAGCTGATTCCATGCTGTGTTTCTTTCCCTAGCAGTCAGATAGCAGAGTCGAGGCCAAATCCGTTAAGCAAGTGTCAAAATAACAAGGTGCAAGATAAGGCGACGGGGGAGGAAAGATCCAGGTGTTCATCGTGGCTGTGCCCTGCGGTGCGACCGTGTGCCCACAGGCTGCCACACACAGCGAGGCCAGGCAATTTCATGCCATCTGTGGAGGCTCACAGGTCTGCCTTTGAAAGCCTGCCCGATTCTCCCACTTTGATAGGGAGCGAAAAACAGGATTTTCTGCAAAGTTCAAATGCTGTTACAAGCAGCGACCCTGTAAACTGGAGGCCTGGCTGTTTCAACAACAGCAGGAGCCTGTTTGAGGGTGGCATGCTCCCTTCTACAGCAGTTTGCCAGGCCATTTTCCCCAGGGAACAACTTTGTCCTTTCTAACTGCTGGGAATTTTTCTGCAGAAGTTTTATTATTAACATTTTGTTTTATTTTTAACGCAGAGCAGAGGCTAGCACCGGAACGAAATGCCCCAGCAATCCTCAGGCAGCCCGTCATCTGGGTCTTTTTGCTTGTTTGTTTTCTTTGCTGGATACTTCTTGCAGGAAAATGGGAACCCCTGGCTCCTCTTCCCAGGCAGGATGGGATTTCGGGATTTTAGGAGACGGTTTCTGGTGGAAAACAGAGCATCCCTATCCTCCTTTTCCAGAAAGCAGGTGCTAAGCACCGGACCTGCATCCCCCTCACCTTGTTCTGCCGTGGGCAGAGCAGGAGCTGCAGCATCTGCTGGTGACAAGGAGCCCTGAGGGCTGCGGTGACGCACGTTCGAGGGGACCCGTTTCCAGAGTCCAGAGTAAGTGCACTGAGCTCAAGAGAGCATCGTTTGTCAGGTGTAATCATCTACTGGTTTAACAGACACTGGGCAACATGAAGCAACAAACATCAGGCAATCTGCAAGCATAACAAAAATAACAAGGCTCAAAAAGGTACAATGAAAAGCTAAAAATAAAACACACATAGCAGATCTCCACCATTGCACAGCGCAATGCCCATGCTTGCCCTTTCTTTGCCTGACTGGCCACCTTTCTAATAATATTTTTCTTGTCTGATTCTCATCACGCTCAGGCTGTGCCAGGATGATTCAGGTTCTTCCTGGCAGTGGCGTCAGGGACGTCCCGGCTGCCATGTGAGTTGTGGGGTCCGCAGGGCAGCTGATGGCGAGCCAGAGTCCACCCTAGAGGTATGCATCTTGTTTGCTTTTATCATTCTCCCGGAGGAATGTGGCTTGCTTGCTTTCATCACTCCCAGGCTTAGTTTGTTATCTGATCGATAAATGCCAGACCACAGTTACACAACTGAATCGGTGGCCTCAGCCAATAACAAGACGGACAACAGTGTGGTCAGCACTTAGCAGTGGTGATGTTCAGCAGATAACCCAGTCCAAGGCTCCATAGCACCTGGATGCTCACAGTACCTGTCTGCCACTTCTTGCTGACCAGGCTGGCCCAGCTCTCATGGGCTTACTGGAGGGCTGCAGCAACCCCAAGCGTGGTGACACTGGTGGTGATGGCACATGGGCTTCCTAAACCTAGACCCCTGTCCAAGGAGCTGCACTATCCTGAATTGCACCGCGGCTTGTGTGACTGCTCTGCAATGCAGGGGCTATCAAGGGGAGAGTCCAAGTGGGTGTCCGGGCACTGCGATGCCTTCACACCTCTCCATGGGCAGCTGCTCCACTGGCAATGGCTGCAAGAGCATCCTCAGCTGCAGTTGGCGTGGGGCCGAGAGCTGCTCAGGAGCAGCCTGAGAGTGAGCGCTGAGCTCCCTTGCACTTGTCCTCCACTCTGCACAGTCACATAAGGGCCAGGGATCTTATCACTACCCAGCATTGCCATTTTAAGCAAGTAATCTTGCAGGGAAAAATTTAATCATTTCCGATGAATCATCATGTCCATTTGTCCAGGAAAGTGTTGGGGGGGGGGCAGAGGGGGAGGGAGATGCAGCAGATGGGAGGAGGGCTGGGCTCCTGGGTGGCACCGGAGTAGGGCTGGTGCAGGTCAGAGCTGCACAGCGGCACCGGTGCAAGTGCGAGAGCAAACAGCAGTGCAGAGGGGTGCTTGAGGATACCTGTGGTTTTCAGCTCTGCTTTTGGGATAGCAGCCAAGCACCATCCTGCTGAGCCCTCTCCAAGCAGTGCTCTCCTAGGCCTGTGCCAACCGACTGCTTAGCCTTCCCTCTCCACCATCACGCCATGGATCAGCATTGCCTGTTCTCCGGCATGGGAAACTGAGGCACATGGGGTGCAGCCCTGCAGCAAGGACAGGACCTGGGGGAGGTGCTAGGCCCCCCATCTGCCTGGTTCACCTCTGGCCACTGTGCCCCAGGGGAAACTACGCCCCACGCCACAGTGGCTGCTGCAGCCGGGGCGATGCAGCCCACGCTGCCCCGGGCCAGCAGCACAGTTTGCGCTTCAGGAAAAGCAAACAGAGCAGGGAAGAGGATAAGCAAAGGTTCAGAGCCCCCGGGGCTGACATCTGGAGGAGGGAGCACTGGGGCTGCTCCCAGGGGAGGATCGGTTAGCCTGGGGCCTGTCCTTGGGTCAGGTTAACGCGGGCGAGTAAGCTGTATCACTGAGATGAGGCCAGGAGATGGAGAAGGACTCCAAAGGAGGGAAAAGCCCCAGCACTTGTCCCTCCAACACAGTGAGAACCAGATCCTATAGCTCTGTTTGAAAAGGAGGGGAAACTGAGGCTGGTAGCCAGGCAGTAGTGAACTGGGGGCAGGAGGGGGCTGGCCAGGATGTGCTGCATCACCGGCCGCAGGGCGCTCAGCAGGGCTGCTAACGGCAGCGCCTGGCTCCGTTCCGCGCTGCTCCCCCAGGCGCGCACCTTGACGGCAGCGCGGCGCCTGCCCGGCCCCGGGGCGGGAGGCCGGGCCGTGTTTGGTCAGGGCAATTACTGCTGGATAATGGCAGCCTTGTGCAGCCGCGAGCCCCTGCGCCCCTCACCCCCCGCTCCGCTCGGCGTCCTCCGCCCCTTCCCCCGCCTCGGCCCCCTTCCCCCTGCCCGGCCAGCGCAGCCAACTGCTTTTCCACGGCCGCCCCGTCCGACAGCTGCGCGAGGGCCCCGCGCTTCGGCCCGCTGCGCACCGCCGAGCAGGGCCGCCGAGGGGCTGTGCACGGGGGCTAGGCCGCCGCTTTGCCAGGGCAACCGGCCCCCGCAAATGGGAGCCCAAGGAGCACTCGGCCTTTTCTGGCATTCCCAGGCCCCTGTGGACGCTGACCCCACGTCCATGGCCTCTCCCCCAGGGCTGCCGGTAATTCCCTGCTCCAGTGCCTCGCTGTCTGCTGCAATTAACCTTTGTAGTCCAGACTGGCAGGACCTGGCAGACTGCATGTCTCCAAGCAAGGATGAAATGAAACCCCAATAATAGAGACAGAAATGATGGGAAACTGGCCCACAATCAGCCCATGGGGGACCATTTGCTGTCTGGAAGAGGCCCAGGTGCCAGCTGAAACCTTGCACCCGTCCGAGAGATGCTGTGACCATCTCTGTGCACCTCTGCTGTGCCCCTGGTCCCCAGGAGCAGGAGGAAAGGGTGCCCATCGGGGTGGGCCGCCAGTGCCGCACACAGATGGAAGGGGAGTCGGGACTTCACAGGGGACCCCATCGCCTGCTTGTGCCCAGACCGTCTTCGAGGCAGCCGTGGGGGGTCCAGCGGCGGGGGTCCCGGGCAGGTAGCCGGGGGCGGTACCGGGGCCTGCTCCGCCTGCCCCGGGGGGCAGTGCTGTGCTCGGCGCTGCAGGAGCGCCGGGGCGGCGCCGGGGCGGCTGCCGCTGGGCGGTGATAAGCGGCCGCGGGCGGTGGGCAGGCTTGGAGCGGCCCCGGCGCCTTCCTCCTCCTCTTTCTTCTTCTTCTTCTGTTCCTCCGCTGCCTGACGTCAGCCCGCGGGTCCCGCTCAGTCGCGGGCGGCGAGCATGGCTGGGGGGCGGTGGGCGGCTGCGCTCGCCCTGCACTGGGGCCTCCTGCTCAGCTGCGGTGAGTGGGGCTGGGGTCCGTGGGAGGGGACTCTCCGGGTGGGCCGGCCCGGTTCGGCCCGCTTCGCTCCGCTCGGCCCCAGCGCACCTGCGTCCGCGCTCGGGAGGCCCAGCTGCAGGCGGGCGGGCGGGCCGCCCCTTCCCCTGCGCTTTGTTTGGTAAAACGGCCCGCGGAGCGCGGCCCGAGCAGCCCCCGAAACGGCAGTGACCGCCAGCCGGGGCGGTGGGGCGACTGGAGCAGCCGAACTGGTGACCACGACGGGGCTGCTCTTCGGAGCGCGGGGCGCTTGGGAGGCAGTCCCCCCTTCCCTTCTAAGGAGCTCGTTTCTCTCCGCTCCACACTCCTCTCCCTGCCCTGAGCAGTGTGTTTCTTGTGGGGTTTTTTTTTGCCCTTTTTTTAATTTTTTTTTTTAACCTCTTTCCAGTCTATTTTCCCCCCTGTGTTGGAGAGGAGGAGTATATATTTCCTGCCCTTGCCCAGGGGGCAGATCTGCTGCACTGGTGTCTCCCCACCTGCCTGACCTCTACCCTGACACCTCATGCCTCTGTGCCACATGCACGCGGTGGCTCATGGCACAGGGGAAGCCCGCTCTGGCCAGGCTTTCACACCATGAGAAAGCTCAGCGGCTGAGCCAAAGGCAACCGCTTGCACCTCCCCAGCCCGGGCTGGGATCCCCTTCCTTGCCGCACATGTGCTGAGCGCTTCTGTTATTGGTTGGCTGGGATGGGGTGTTTGCGAGCCCAGACGGAGCAAAAGGCTAGATGGTTACCAGGAGCTTGGGGAGCTGTGGCCAAGCTGTCCCCAGGCGGGCTGAGGGGCTCACTGAGTCCCCTGAGAGGGCCCTGGCCTCCCTGGGGCAATGCCAATAGGGCTGCCAGCCCTTGGAGGGGATAGAGCCAGTGCAAAGGCTGTCCTTGCCATCCCAGCCTCTTCTCCATTGGGATCCGTGGCTGGCTGAGTGGCTGTTTGTGTCCTCCTGATGGCTGTTGTCACCTGGCCGGGGAGCTGTGAGCCCTGCCTGCTGCTGGTCAGGGTATAAAAGAGGGTTGTGTTTACTCAGGGGAGGCCCAAGGGGCAGTTTCCCACAGCACTGAGTGTGGCTGAAGTTGCTTTGGCTCAGTTTCTGTAGCACCACCAAAGTGAAGGCTGTGCTGGGAGGGAGGCAGCTGGGGCCGTGTACCCCCCCTTTCCCTTCTTCCGTGAGGAAGAAGGGGTACAGGTGATCCTGCCCAGTGAGCTGGGCACTGGGGAGTCCCAGCCCGCAGAGCTGTGCAGATGCAGGATGGTGTTGCTGGGATGGAGGAGGACGGCATGTGTGCATGTGTTGGGAGCAGGCACGACCTACCCCTGACCGCTTTCCTTGAGTGAGGAACCTGTCCTCCAGAACCCTCCAGCATCCCATCCTGCTTGGGGCTCCCCACCTCTGCTGTGCCCCTCTGCTGCAGGTTAGTGCAGCGGGCGGGCGGCAGGCGCAGCCGCGCTCCGCGCCGCCTCCTGCGAGCGGGCGCCAGCCTCCTCGCGCACCTCGGCTCGGCGGGAGTCAGCAGAGAGGCTGTGCTGCTCCCCACCCCCTTCCCCGGCTCTAAAAGCAAATCTTTGTTCTTGTGAAGCCCTGGCTGCTGGCCGGCTGTTCGCGAGCCAGATGGAAAGGCACAGGGGCTCTCCTTCCTTCCCTGCTTGCTTCTTGCAGACGTACTCTCCAGATCTCTAGGTCTCCCGCTGGAGCTGTGCCAGGTGTCTGGGGTGCACGGTGCAAGCTGGAGCTCGGCTCCACTCCCTGCGCCGCTGACGGGTCTCCCGCCCTGCCCGGGCTCCCTGTAGCTCTGTCAGGAGTGAGGAAAGTCATGTCACCCCCCAGAGAGCCTGTTATCCTGGGGAGCCTGTGACCCGGGACGGGGGCACCCCCAGCTCCAGGGCTACCCTGGCGAGCCCCTGTGGCCTCCGGCTAGCAGCATTTACAGTGAAGCTGTGGGGCTCCTTCCAGCCCCTGGCCACCTCAGCAGGACTGGTACCTGGCCAAGCCCCTCACTCTGGAATGTAGCCCTCCCCAAGGGAATGGGGGCCCTTGCTCAGGCGGGGTGGGGCCTGCTGCCTGCTAGTCCCCCTCCGCAAAGGGCTCAGGATGGGCAGCGGGACGGTGCCAGCTTCGCATGCCTGCCATTCCCCAGCTCTGAGCTCACATTCCCTGCTGAATTGCTGCTGGGACGAGGGCGCTCGTGTCGAGCGGGTCGACTGCGCCCGACAGCAGCTCGCCTTTCCTCTGAGAGTCCTACGCAGAAGGGCCAGAAACCTCCGAGTGGCACAGCCCGGCCTGGTTCCTTGCAGCACCGAGGTGCCGGGGTTCAGCAGATTGGGGCACAGCCTACCTCTGGCCACCCATTCACCTGGGGCTGCTGGTATGGGAGAGGCTAGGCAGCCAGCGAGGTTTATGCAGGGTACAGGGGTGCTTCTGCTGCAAAACACTGTTTTTCCACATGCACTCAGGACAGCTTCCTGAGCCAGTGGGTGCTTTTCTCTTGGGCATTCACCTGTTTTTCTAGCACCTCCTTTCCTGTGTAGTGCTTGGCTTGTCCCTCTTTGTTTGGTGCTTGGTCCACTATGTCTGTAAAATGACTGAGGCCAAAGCTGGATGATGGGGTACCCTTATGGGGTGTGGAGACTCTACTGTGGCACGTTAAGTTTGGGGGCTCTGCCACTGTGTAGCCACCCTGGACCAAAGGTGCTTTGTCGGGTGCCTTTGAAGCCATGCTGTGCCTCCCGTGTGAAGCAGGGCGGCTCTCACCGAGCGGCACTATCAGGGCTGCTGTTGACACAGCTGGCTTCCTCCAGCCCACTTGCCCCAGTTCCCATATCTGGGCTGGGTGGTGGTTGTTGAGTGTCCAGTCCCTCCTGTGTGGCCCTGCGCCAGCGCAGCCCTTGCAGTCCTTGTGCCTTGCACTGCCACTGCTCCAGCGAGGAGGCACCGGCGTTCCCAGTGCCCGCTCCACAACGGCAAGGCCGAGCCTCTGCCTGCTGCCCGGCGCAGTGGGAAGCTGCTTAGTTGTCCGTCCTGGATCGATAGCCATTACGTCCCTGTGCCACTCTGGAGTGTGGCCAGGTGCTCCATTAGGGCTGCAGTAGAGCGAGCAGATGGGCAAGCACGAGTGGATGTGGGAGCCGATGGGGTGAGCAGGGTGCACTCTGCAACGGCAGAGGTGGGTGCCACGTGCCCACACCCTGCACTGGGCAGCAGGGCCACGGTGAGGGGTGACCTTGGGCATGCTGCAGCAGGAGGTGAAACCTGCACTCCTGGCCTCTCGGTTCTCAGCTGGCTTGGGGGATCCTGAGCGAGGGAACGGCAGGGGCAGGGGTCCTGGTTGGATGTGGCAGCTTTGGCCTCATTCGTGCTACCTTAGCTTGGCAGGAGGGAAGGGCTAAGCCAAGCCGGGCCAGCCCTCCTCTGCCGCTGCCTCACGTGTCCCATCTTGCCGTCAGGGAACACAGCGTTTCTTTCGTGCCCGGGCTCGCAGGCTGCTGCGGGGGCTGCGCAGGCTGATGTCACGGTTTGGGTCCCGGGCTGCAGGAAGGCGCAGCCCGTGTGCTGAGGCGTCAGCCTCCAGCAGCCAGCCCCTTCCCCAAGCCCCGGAGCTTTCCAGGACCAGCAACATCCCAGGGATGCTGCTCCGGGGCAGTGGCTTGGGATGGGTGCATGGGGGCTTCGTCGCATTCCCCCAGCCCTCTGACAGCCTCTGCCCCACAGTTGCTGCTGGCAAGGTGGAGGTGTCCATGCCGCCCGTGGTCGAGGTGGAGCTGGGGGAAACAGCCCGGATCGAGTGCAACTTCTCCATTCCTGGAAATGTTTCCTACAGCATCATCAACTGGTTCTACGTGAGTGCCCAGCTGGCCGGCAAGGGGGGACAGCAGCTGGCCAGAGCAGGGGCGACAGCAGCAAGCCAGGAGCTCGCAGATAGGCCCCCGCTCATCCCAGCCTTGGTCCATGCAGGTGGAGCGGCACAGCAAGGTGAAGCTGTGCTCAGTGCTGCCTGGTGAACTCCTCGAGGACAGCACCAGCTACAAGGGACGGCTCTCAGTGGGCCGGGACAACTCCCTCTCCATTAGCCATGTCACGGTGCAGGATGCCAGGCCCATCATCTGCCAGGTGGAGGCAGATGACCACGGTGCTGGCGAGAACCGCACTCAACTCCACGTATACAGTGAGTATCGGGGCAAGAGCGACCACGCTGTCCACAGGGCTGTCCCGGCCAACCTAATGCTTGCGGGGTGGCTGCTCTTTGCAGAAGCTCCCGAGGCCCCGGAGATCACGGCCAACAAAGGTGGCGTCTCCGTAAAAAGCAGAGACCTCCCGCAGGTGAGAAGAGGCCCTGAGCAGGGTGAGAGCAGGGCCTCCCCTTTGCTCCCCTTGGCCTCCTCCCCGTGCCAGGGGAACCCAGTAGCTTCCCCATGCCCACAGCCCTCTGTGCCTTCACAGATTGCCACGTGCGTGAGCAGGAACAGCTTTCCACCGCCCAACATCACCTGGTACAAGAACAGGGAGCAGCTGCACATGGAGGAGAACAGTGAGTCGGAGCTGGGGGGATTGCAGCTGCCCAAGCTGTCTGCTGGTGGTGCACAGCCCTTGGAGAGAGGGTCTGGCTGCTGTTGCTAGCAGGGGTCTGGCTGGAGCCTCATGGCCTGTGGGATCTCCTCCTGGCCCCTCTTTGCTCTGGGCACAGCTGCTTCTTCTCTTGCAGAGGTGAAAATCTCAGAGACGGTGACCCGCGAGTCCAGCTGGCTCTACACGGTGAGCAGCAGCCTCTTTGCCTCTGTCACCCGCGAGGACCGCAACTCCCTCTTCCGCTGCGCTGTGCACTACTGGCTGCCGGGGCAGCAGCGCGTCATGGAGTCGCAGAACGTCAGCGTCACCGTCTTCTGTGAGTCCGGGGCTGGAGGGCCGGGGCCAGGCTGCAGCAGCGCCCGGTGGCCCCGGAGCCTCCACCCTACTCCCTGCTCTCCCAGACCCCGCGGAGCACGTGACGCTGCTCGTCCTGCCGTCCCCGACACTCGTGAAGGAGGGCGACAATGTGCAGCTGGTGTGCAAGGCTGATGGGAACCCAGCTCCCATGTTCAGCTTCTACAAGAGGGAGGTGAGACTGGAAGAGCAGCAGGGCCCTCTGCTCTTCATGGGCATCTTGCATCCTGGCGTTCCTTGTCCCCAGCCCAGAGCGAGATGCAGATCTTGGGATGCAGGATGCCTGTGTGGGGATAACAGCAAAGTTTTCTTGCCCACACTTGCAGCTGGAGGATAACTGGCAGGACCTATCATCACTAGCAGATCCCAACAGCGGGGTACTGAACCTACACTATGTGAACAAGAGCAGCAGTGGCCTGTACAAGTGCCAGGCCCTTGATCTGGATGATATGGAACAGCTGGAGAAAGACGTGGAGCTCGTTGTGAATTGTAAGTCTTTGGGGCATGGGATCCTGCGCGTCTCAGGAGGTGTCCCCCAGCCCTCCTGTTTACTCTCAATACCACTCCATCCCTCCCCTAGATATTGAAGGGGTCAGCGTGAAGATGGAGCCATCTTCACCCCTTTGGGAAGGGGACAGTGTGAGGCTGAGCTGCAGTGCCAATAGCCCTCTGGCCCTGGACTTCCACTGGAGGGATGCAAAGGTGAGCAGACATTTAGGCCCTGCAGGGCTGGGCTTGGCAAGCCCTATTTTAACTCCAAGTTGTCTGGAGCTATGTGCTCGGTCCACTCTTCCTAGGAGGGCAAGGACGAGATCCTGCCTGGACGAGATCCATGTGTTTGCCGCTATGGCATTTCAGAGAGATTCTGTGCTTGCAAGCTCCTTTGCTATGCATAGAGGGAGAGCTGAGTCTCCCTGAGATGCCTGCAGAACCTCAGGAAGGGGACACTATAAAGGGCTGTGGTTGGGACTAATTGATCACAGTTGGAGTGTCATGGGTCTTTCCTCCTCAGGGCAAGATAGTTGCAGAAGGAAAACAGCTTTTGCTGAGCAACCTCACCTTTGAAACCTCCAGCAATTTCAGCTGCAAGGTGACTGCACACAAAGTGCCAGGGCTGGAGAAGAGCAAGCAGGTGGCTGTGGCTGTCCAAGGTAAGAGCTAGTGCACGCAGCAGTGTGCAGACCCTGGGTTCAATCGTTGTCACCCTTGAGAGCCGTGGATGCTGATGTGCCCTCTCCACAGGGAAGCCACGAATCGTGTCCATCAGCTCGCCGCTCTACGTGCGGCAGGATGAGGTGGTGAACCTGACCTGCAAGGCGATCGCTTTCCCCCGGCCCTCCGTGCAGTGGAACATCAATGGGACAGTGAGAGCTGGCTCTGGGTCATGGCTGCTCCAAGGGCACGTGTGTTGCACCGGGCACTGACTCCTCTGTTGCTTCCCCTCTGCTGCAGACTCACGAGTACATGGAGAACCAGCATATTGCCAGCAACTTGACAGTGCGTGTGGACCACAACCTACTGCAGGCAGGAGCCATGTGCAAGGTCACCAATGCCCTGGGCACCAGTGAGAAGCACATCCAGCTGCTGGGTGAGTCTTGGGCTCTTCCCCTTGCCCGCCTGCTTGCGGGGGCCTGGATATGAACTAGCAGCCTCTGCAGAGGAGCCACCGCATCGTGGCCCAGCTGAGCGGTTCTCTTTCCCTTTCTCCCTGCCACACCAGTGGAGAGCATCAGAAAAGGTCAGAGTCTGCACTGTGACGGGTGCATGCGGCCTCCAGAAAGGCTCTAGAGGAAACGTTGCCACAAGCAGGACTCACGCGTGTGCCTTGCCAGGGGACAGAGCTTTGTCTGATGGCTCTGCTGCTGCACATGCCATTTCTCCCTGCTGGGCAGAGTGGGAAATGAAGTCTCTGCTTGTTTACACAGCAAAATACAAGTTGCCTCTTCACTCTGTAGCTTGGTAGGGCCAGCGTATGTGGCTTCCTGAAGCCCAGGCATCTGGGCTAGGAAGCAAAGGGCATGATGTCTTGCCAGAAGCCCCTGTGAGCTGTGCCCCAAGGGCATGGTGGCGGGCAGAAGCAGCAAGTGAAGCATGACTGAGCAGAAAATGCATGAGCAGAGCAGTTCCGTGCCTCTATCTGCAATCTGCAGGGACCTGGGGCAGGACCAGGAGCAGAGCCCAGGAGCCCTTGTGGTGCTTTGCGGGGAGAGGGGTGTTCCTTTCTGTGCCCCTGAAGAGGGGCAGCAATAGAGAAGCTGGGCAGCGTGTGGGCCTGACATGTTTAACCACCTACTGCTTTTCTGTTGTGTTCAGATCACAAGGTGCCAGAGAGCAAAGGTGTGATCATCGTGGCCATCATTGTCTGCATTCTCGTGGTGGCCGTCCTGGGGTCTGTCATCTACTTCTTGCACAAGAAGGGCAAGATCCCATGTGGCCGCGCGGGCAAACAGGACATGTAAGCACTGCCTCTCCCTCTGCTAGCCATTCCTGGGTCTGGAGGTGCTCGTCATCGCTTGCTCTTCCCATCTCATCACATCCACCAGTGCCCAGCTCAAGGAGGGGAGGCAGCAGGGCAGTGCTTTGCGGGTGGGACACTTGCTGGGGCCTCAGCAGCACTTGGAGCTTCTCACAGCCTGGAGGTCTGCATGACTCTTCCCTTCCTTGCAGGGAGGCAATGAGGAGAACAGCAAAGTGGTAGAGCAGCTCAGGGCTGGGTCACCTGAATTTCCCCCATGCAGGAGCCCCATTCCCTCTGCTCCAGAGCATCCCTGAGATGGAGCCACAGGGTTTGGCCTTGCTCAGCTGGCCCTGTGCCCTCCTTGATATCTCGAACATGTCTCAAAACTATCACCTCCCTCCCCTAGCACGAGGCCAGAGGCGCGTAAAGACAAGATTGTAGTTGAAGTTAAGTCAGATAAACTTTCCGAAGAGGCGGGGCTCCTGCAGGGCGCCAACGGTGAGAAGAGACCTGCCGCTGACCAGGTAGGACAGACCGACGTGCACTGCCCTTGGCCAGGGCTGGGGCTGCTCCGCGGGTAGGTGCCGAGCTGAGGAGCACGGAGGGGATGTGTCCAGGTAAAGCCTTTCTCCTCTCTGCCAGCTCCCGTCCCAGCACTCCCAACCCTGCATGGGCCTTCATCATCCATCACCGGCGCTTGAGAGCAGCCAGCGGGGAGGGGAGCGGCAGGAATATTATCTGGCCAGCACAAGAGCAGAGGGGGTGTTGCAAGAATGGGCTGTATTGGTGCTTTTGGCATCAACGCTTCACTGTTGCCGTGCCCAGGTTTCCCCTACTAGCGTGTCCTGCTCAGTCATAGGATGCAGCACCTGAGCCAGCTGCTCTTTTACTGGCCTTAAGACAAGAAATTCTCCACTTCCTAGTACGGGTCCCTCACTTGCTGCCCTTTTCCCTGGGACATATTATATTATTATATTCATATTATTATATTATGCCCTTTTGGCAAAGGGCCCAATGCTCGTGTCTTTCTCTGTAGCACTGCTGTGTGCCCCACAGACACCTGCTGTAGAGATTCTCGTCATCTTTAACTACCTTCTTTTATGTTTTCCTCTCTCTCTCTTTTTTTTTTTTCTATTCTGTGCACCAAAGAGCGAGAAATACATCGATCTGAGAAACTAGAGAGGAGAATCTGCTCAGTGCTTTCTTCCTTCAGCCCTTTCCTGCTCTTGGATTCCCCTGACCCACACCACTCCAGCGCTTCGGGCGCACAGCCAGAGACGTTTCCCACCGTGCAGCACTGAGCCCACAACGTGTGGAGCACCATCCTCCCCGTCTGACTTGGCATCACCTCCTGACTTAGCAGCAGCATACGTGGACTCACTACAGCAGACAAATCATAGGCCATGTTGGAAAGAGATAACCCATAGAGCTACCTGCTGCAAGGATGTGAGCCTTTATCAGGAAGCTTGTTCTTCCCACAAGAGTGGGAAAGATTTTTGATGCATTTTAGCCTGAACTCGCTCAGAAAAGCTGGCTAAGTAGTGCTTTTGCTCAGAGCTCCCATGAGACATCTTGGTCACCTTAGATGTAGCAGTGTGCAGGTAAGTTGAGTGAGGTGTGTGAGCAGTGGCTGTTAACTTGCCAGACTGCCTTGAGGACACAGCACGGTTGGGTCTTCGTTTTTTCCCTTTGAGCTATTTGTGTCAAGGGGTTTAGCCCATGTGTGCGGGCAGTGCTGTGCCGGTAGGGCGCTCCTTATGAGGTAGATGTGGTCCTGCTGGAAGGACAGGAGGAGAATGGGGCATCAGAGCTCTTGAACACATGCCAATGATGCCCTTGAAGGTCTGGTTTAGAGTTAAGGGAGCCTTGCTTAGGGAGTGGGAGCGGGGAATCCCTTTTCCTACAGCCTTAGGAACTTGATCGCCGTTAGGTATCGTTATGGCTACAAGCAGCAGCGGATGCCAGAGCCCCTTCTACTTCTGGACTATTCTCTCACAGCTCAGGTTTTCTTGTGCTGCGGAATATCAGCCCTCCCACCTGCTAATAAACATGGTGTGGTTTATTTGTGCCTCAGTGGCACTCCTAGTTCCATAGTCATGTCGGTGGCACAGGAACCAGGGGGACAAGGGAAGAGGTCAGGCAGCCTGCTCTGAGCTTATGCTGTAGTGCCTCGGTCGGTCCCACTGCTGGTCCCATATAACGTCATAACGTCCTCGAGACATCCCCCCTGCCAGCATTGCAGCCTCTCTTTCCTCCCAGCCATGTACTGCCCCTGCACCCGTCTTCTCCTCCAGCTCTTCAGCTCAGGGCCTGAGCTTAGTCTGGCACAGGGAGTGATGTCCTGGTTGCGCCCGCCCAGCAGCTTCTGCTGCCGAGCAGGAGTCGCACAGCAGCCAGGCCAACAAGTCCCGGACTAAATGGATGAGCTGTCCCTGTGAGCTAGAAGTCTTGTGGAAGCAAAAGCTTTGGTTTATATATATATTTTTGTTGTTTTCTGTGTAAATTTTCAGAAAGTTTTGTCTGATACTTGCAAGTTCTTTTTTATTATTATTATTATTCTATATATTATATATATATGTGAAAATAAAGGAAAAAATGTCAAAGCCTGACTCTATTTTTTTAAATTGCAGTATCAAACAAATAAAAAACTCCAAAGAAAAAAAAAAAGAAAAATAAGGAAAAGTCAAATGAAGAAAAAAGGGAAAGAACAGAAACAATAAAAAATACAAATCTAAATAAAAAATATCCACAAAAATAAGAGAATGGTATAAAAAAGACAAAAAAACAGAATTTAAAAATAAGAATAATATAAAATCAAATGAAATAAAAAATATAAAAAACAGAGTAAAAGAAAATAAATAATAATAAAATACAAGAAATGTGAAATAAAAGGAGGAATACAATGAAAATTAATAAAAAAAGAAAAAGGAAAATATTAAAAAATAAAAAACAAAGAAACCAAAAAAAGATTAAAATCCAAAAAAAAATTAAAAAAATGAAAATAAAAAAGGAAAAAAGAAAACTAAAAAAGAAAAGGGGAAAAAAGGGAAATTAAAAAAAGGGGAATTAAAAAAAAGGGGAAATAAAAGGGGAAATAAAATAGGAAAAAATAGGGGAAAAAATAAGGGAACAAAAAAGGAAAAAAGAAAACAAAGGAAATTAAGAGGGAAAAAATAAAGAGCTAAAAGAAAGGAAAAAAATAAAGAGAATAGGGAAAAAATAAAGAGGAATGTAAATAAAGAGGAATGTGTTTTTGCAGTGGCTGCTGTTTGGTAGGAATCAAAGGGGAACAGGGTGCTGGGAGAAAGAAAAGAAAGAAAGAAAGAAAGAAAGAAAGAAAGAAAGAAAGAAAGAAAGAAAGAAAGAAAGAAAGAAAGAA
>JAVCKT010031194.1:0-10650 GCA_032273925.1 Rhynchotus rufescens | reverse complement strand
AACTCGTAGGCTTTTCACATTAAATACTCATCCATCTGATTCCATCACAATGAACTAAATCCCAAATCACACCAGGTTAAGGAACTGAAGTGGAAAGGATCATCACCTTTTCTTCCAATCTCTCTGGCACATACTTGTGGATGAAGATCATTGAATCATTTCTTTATGAATTTACTGTGGCAGAGAATTATAATAAACACTCTTTAGCAATGAAATCACTTTCTAAAGTTATCTATAATCTTATATACTTCACCTATAAACTTGTTAGATAATTAATATGCTAATATGCTGCATTTCATAATTTAAAGAATATATTCCATTAAATGTTTCCATTATTCACTAAGTTTATTACTGACTACAGTTAACTCAAATTCTGTTTCAAAACTCTTTAAAGAATTCTTATCCTTTTAATATTTGAAGAACTCAATGTCTTGTGATTTTTTTTTCAAAATTTTCCTATGTGTTTTCTCTTTCACATTTTAAAACTTATATTACATATTATTGATACATTCAAGATGGTTGAATGGTTTCCATCTTAAATATCAAACATCATGAATTAACTCATTTGGAAATAATTGGTAGCTTGTTTTTCTCCTGATTATATTGATTGTATGTCAGGTTTCTGACTCATTGATATAAGCCTAGCTTTAGGATTTACAGTCTGAATACATACGGTTACAGATTTATGGATTGTTTTTACAGCATTCACTTGAAAAGTTTAATAGTTACTATGATTACTAAAATGAAAAAGTGAAAAATGAAGGGAAATAATTTGAAATATGGAAGCATTCTTGAAAATATCTTGCAATATTTGTCCAGAGAGAGATGGTATTTTGTTTTCATTTTCTAAAGACAGCTAAAAAGCTGTAAGATATTCTTTCATTAAACATTTGCTTTAGTGACATAAACCAAAGCTGTTGTACAGTTGGTAGATTAAGCTGATCTGTCATTTCATGGACAATTTCGCAAAATCAGAAGAGCAGTGTCGAGTCCTGTGTTATGTTTTCCTTTCCTCTATACCTTTTCCCTCAATTCTTATTGACTTTGGTGCAGTCTACTTGTATTCCATATAATATCAAAGATATTCTTTTGCTTTTTCTCTGATATATTTCAGAAGATTTTCGGGGGATTTTGCTGTTTCCAGACTAACTCGGAATATAAATATAGTTTGATCTACTCTAAGTAAGTAGTGTTATTCCTTTTTTGTTGCTATTGTTTGTTAGAAGTAAGTGTAGAATTTTAATAAACATGGAAGAGCAGATATACAAACAGTAAAGCATATCCCAGATCTGAATATTGACAACTAGATTTAAAAAAGATTGGATAGTCACACCTGAGAGTCACACCACCTAACAGATATCTGTTTCTTAGGCTAGAATTCATAGCAATAAGCTAGATCTCCAAGCTACCTATATTTTTTAAGATTATTATCAGGTACCTAGAACTGAATTTACAGCTGATGATGCATCAAGATGAGAAGTTTCTGGGTAAGATAGTAAGGACGCATTTAAACTTGTTTCTCTCTCTGACCTCTTTCTTAGCTGTAGCCTTTAATAATATGCCCATTGTGAATTTGAAAATCCTTTTTGAAACTGCAAATCTCAGCTTAGACACAAAATCTTGCCGCTGGGCAGGGTTGAGCAACACTTCCTTTTTGTAGAAAAATAAGCTAGGAAAAGAAGGGAGAAGATGCTTGAGTGACAACTATTGTGTCGTAGATTATTACAGAGAGAACTGTTTCTGAGAGGAGGAAGTTGAAATGTGACATGCTGCTTGACCTGATGATGTGTGGTCATGAGGTTCCCACATTGCATAAGGAGATAGTGGTTACTGAACTGAATGTACTTTGTCTCCTCCTAAAGCTTGGTGGTCAAGGAAGAGCGATCTGTGGGACCATCGAGAAAGGAGTCAGTTGAATATCCTGGTAATCAAGATACTCACTTCAGATAGGGGACACCTTTCTGGCTAGTCAGGATTACCTCTTATCAGAGAAACCTGGGATTAAAAAGCAGTGTCTATCCTTGTCTCCTCTCCCTCAACAGGTCTCTCACAGCCCCATACTCATCTCAACCCACTTGGGGACTGAGGACATCATTTCCTGACCTGCAGAGCAGCAGCAGTGCCAGTTCCAACCCTGTCACAGCCATGTTCCTGCTTGGCCATGGCCCACTGTGTCCTTCTATCTCTGGGGGCCCTGCTCATTGGGGACCTGAGCGGCCAGGTTCCACCTCTGGGTTATCTCAGCCTGCAGAACTCCAGGGAGTACATCTGGGCTAGCTGCTTTAAAGGAAATATCAGGCAGACATCACACAAGCCAGACCATCTGGACTTGGAATGGCTCTAAATTTTTCCTGGTCCCTATTCCTACTGGCAATATATGAGACCGCATAAAGCCAGTTGATTGTCTTTGCCACCATCCTACAGATTCCTTTTACTTGTCCTTTCTTGTTTTTGGCTGCGAAGTGGTCCAACTTAAATGGCAAAGGCTAATAGTGCTCCCAGCCAAGCTTTCCTATTGCCCATGGATTAGTTTAGGAAATGGAAGTTGAGAATTTATAACCTCATGTACCAAAAAGGGAACTAACCTTATCCTCTTTCCAGGACAAGTGTGCCAGCTACCCACAGCTCATATATTGATGTCAAACTTCCTCTGTGGTCTTTTCTTTTTAATTAGTTTGACCATGACTGCAGCAGTTGCTGTTGCCGGAGTATGTTAGTCACGCCTGAGTGTCACTGATCAGCTGGCCTAGAGAGCGTGCTGGGCCCAGGAATGAGCAGCCTGTAGATCTCAGGTCTGCTTAGGCAGATGATGAGCACCTGGACATTCAAAGCAGATAAGAGGCAAATGCTCCAGGGCTTGATTTGTAGCAGAATTTTAAGTGCCTGTGCAATTTTTGAGGCCAAAAATATGTTCCCTGAACAGACTAAGTAGTGGTTTTGCAGACTTTGAGGTCTAAATCATGTTTTGCATCTTACACGCAGTTAATACCTTTAAGACACCTAAATGGTCTTTATCCTGGACAACTATTCTCCAAGAGTCAGATCACTGCTGACAGCTCTAATCCTCACTTCCAGACAAAAAAACTCTAAACCTCTCATCTTCTAGGGAGACATAACTTTAACAGAGCTTATCATTTTAATTTCTGTAATTATTCTTCAAAAACTGTCCAGCTTCCCCAGGAATGAAAACCCATTTCTTAACTCCATCTACCCTAACCTAAATACCTAATGCAGTGTAGTTATAATATCTAATATGGAGAAAATATTCCCACACAGTTTCTTTCTTGAGAGAAAGATAGAGAAACAAAGGAATTTCTTACTTGATGTACTAGTGGAAGGTACTCAGATAACTGCATAAGTTTACAAAAGATCCTGAGCAGAATAGAAACTCTAATAAATTAATTATCCAGACTCAACAATAAGAATGTGACCTGCCTTGCCCGAATGTGACTGTATCTGGGTATAATCAAATGTAAGGACATACAGAAATAACTTCCTAGATGCGACTGATAACATATTGAAGTTATGTTCACATATAGAGTGTCCTTTCAGAAAGCTAAGCATTTCTGTAACTACTGAATCCTGCAGATGCTTTGGAAAGTCAGTATGTTCATGTCATGTGTGCATAAAAGGATGAGGCTCTGGCAGATCTTGGTGACAGGGAAATAGAAATCTGTAAAAGCAGCACTATAAGGGAAAAAAAGGAAAAAAGAAGGGATTAGAGTAGGGAAAGGAAGTAAACCTCTGTGGGGTTTACTCCTTGGATTATGATCCAAAGTATTAAATGAAATGAAGCTTCTAAGTCTGTCAGTTCTTGTCTATCACAGTTTCTGATGATGGGATAGAGACTGGAAGAAACAAAAGAAATAGTGAAGGACAACATTACTCTCTACTTGAAAATGTGTCTAAAACAATAACTCTTTTAAACACTATAGTTTCTGTCTTTGTTAAGGAGGAAAATTTTTCTTCACCTACGGTTGCCTTAGACAAAACTATGACTTCTGTCTCTCTCCCTCTTAAAGAAAGCCTTAGCCAGAAAAAGTTTACTTATGAGCCTCTGAACCTCCTAACATATTCTTCAGCCTTAAAACAAAAAGAAAAAAAAAACACAGAAGCTAAAATTCTTAACACAAAAGTATTTCTTGTAACAATAACTTCATGTGTAAATACAGAGTAGTGTGCAAAAAGCCCATTAAGAAGCTGAGTGCTAAGAAGATTTGTGGTAACTCCATTTACCCCTGAAGATTAGATGATGCTCCACAGAATACATTGACCCCTTCCAGGCTCCAGAGGCTCATTCAGCAGTATTAAACATGTCTATTGGGAAGTTCCTTCCCACCAGTATAGCTTAGGAGCTGCAGGGGAAGAGGCATGGTATCTTTGTCTCGGTCTTCGATGCACTTAAACTTACCACAATTATTTTCCTATTTAGTTTGTTCAGTTGTTGGATAGCTCAGTAGGTAAAGCCATGGATTAAAAAGTGAGAAAGAAAATAAGAGGTGGTCTGAGATAGGCTGAGCTGTAGTCTAAACAAGGAGAGAGTGACTGTGCATTATTTTCATGTGAATGGAGATTCCTGGGATAATGCTTATGGATCTTAACTGCAAAAAAAAAGACTTTACCAATAGCCACCCATTGTCCCCCTTTTGTTAAGACTGAAATAAGAGAAGACTGGCTTTTCAGGTCTGTTCTGTAAGGATGGCAGGGTGGAATGCAGTTGGATTCCACCTGAGTGTTTGATGTCTTCATTTTTGAAACCTCTTCTGAAAAAGAACTGGCAGGAAAGTGTGCCCTTACATAGAAAAGGGGCAAGTCCTGAAGCAAGTCGCTTCCCTAGTAATGAGTAGACATCCAATTCTATTACAATAATGTGCTTTCTTTGCCATAGTGGAGCTAATAGAGTTGTGGTGACTTCACACCTGCTGCAACTTGGCAAAGAAAAAAATAGTCACCATGAAATCTCTCAGAAGGCTACCACTGTCTATGGTCAAGAGTGCAAGTGACAGATAAAGTGTCAACAATGACACGTTGCTTTACTACTGCAGTGAAATGCCTAGAATGCTAAACTGTAATCTCCAACTTCTCAGCCTCTAAATATAAGGCCAAGAAGTTATGCATTGCAATTAAACATTACCATTTCTTTTCTTGGTTATCTAGGGAACTGTTAGCATCTCATCTGAAAAGGCTGAATTATATTTTTTTTTCTCTTTGTGACCATGTATACCTATTCAGTTCAATAATGCTTTTTATTATTATTAGGAAAGAATAGCTACAGTCTTGCAGTTTAAATTCACTTTCAAAGGAAAAAATGTTTTAAAAAATGTCAGGATAAATAAAAATGTTTTCCAATGGCACAGGACTGCTCTATGGCTTTTCTTCAGATTCCGCTGATAAACACAAGCTGGTTTTCTTAAACAGCAAGATGCCATCTTTTTGACAGATACAATATGTAGTTGTGTCACTGCATTATGATAAACCTTATAGGGAAGACACAGCGGGGTCAGAGAGATTCTACATTCCCAGCACAGCTTCCACGAAAGGAATGTTTACATGACCTAGAGCGCAAAGTTTAAATATATGCAGCAGTTTTGCTGTTAACTCCCTGAACTCACTTGCTGAGCAGTCTGTGACCAGCAGAATTGTGCTCAGCTTGTTGTTACGGTGTTGCTGTTAACGTTTTCCTGTCTTGTCAGCTGTTTCGGACATCTGCTGTGCTCTATAAAATGTCTGCACAGGGGTGGTTGGGGGGTTTTGTTTGGTCTGTTTGAGAGGGCTGAGGAACATAAATATTAGTCTGTCCTTTTGTTTGTGTTGGTTGAGGGCAGATGAGAGAAAAGAACAAATCTTGGATATCAAGCCAATGAAAATTAGTAAGATTCTTGCCTGACAACTGCTTTATTTGCCTTTTGTGACTCATTTCTCAAATCCATAACATATATGTAAACAAGAAGTACGGTACATATGACCTAATGTTTTGTTAACATGTGTTTTAGCAAGACTGATTCAGAACTCATTTTGCTAATATTGGTCTTTCATAATTGCACTTAATGTATTTTGGCTTAAATGCAATTGCTTTATATAACATAAGCCTACCATACACTGGAGAAAGTAAGCTGGTTAAAAGCCTAACTGAAGCAAGAAGGCAAAAGAGATAGAATGGTAACTAGTCACTGTTTGAAATGTATGGAGCATAAGGCAGAAGGAATTTTGGTTTTTTGTCGCATTAGAAAATTATATCTTCCCACAGATGGCTCTGAGAATATATTATCAGATTTTCTACCCATAGTTTTCAAAGGCTATATATAAGATATTATTCTTTGCAACTATAAGATGGGAAAAACTGAGGCACAGAGAAAAGCAAATATTTCTCAAGTTCAAATTACAGAAATAAGAAAACTTTCAAGAATATGTCTGAAATGCTGGCCAAGGTAGTATTAAATTCATATTCACTAACTACTTTAAAGCTGTTTTGAACATTGAAAGTTGCATCAACCCAAAGTGTGGACTTCAGAATTGCCTATAAATCATGACAATAAGCTCTTAATAGTTTTTAGTGCTGTTTTTAATCTTCTAGAGGTGCCTATGCCACTTTGTTTAAAGCTAGATTGAGTATGCTTATAACGTATTACCCCTGCTTTTTGTGGCTGCTATTCCATTTTCTATCCACGGAAATGCTCCTTTTAGAAATGTTCTAATTAGACTGCAAGTTTTAAAGGACTTTCTGAATGAAACTCAAAACTCTGATGAACTGCCCTATTTTTTGCTATTGCTCACAACTTTTAAAGTTTTTTAAAAGAAAGATTAAGATTGCAAATCACTAAAGGAGTGTACTTGAAGATTTAAACATTCTGTGCTTGATTTATTAGAAGTTCTCGACTGAAGCATTTGACTTGAGGGACTTTAAAAGAACTCTTTTGGCCTGTAGTTAAATTCAAGCATGTTTTATGTACTTGAGCAGAGTCTGATATGACTGTGGTTGTATATACAGAGAGATTCCTAGTATCTTGCATGTGTGTATTAAAGCAGGGCTACTTTTCAAAATATGGTCTCTGTTATCTCTTTAAAACATTTTGTTTTCAAATATAGAGTCAATTCTTGTCATTTATTTTTCCATCACATCAGCCTATATGGCGATTATCTAAAACAAGACCTTCTACGTGTATTTTTTCTCTCCTTTCACATTGGTTGCATTTAAAAAGTCTTTAGTTGTTGCAGAGAACCTGCAACAACTATTCAAAAACACTATGTTAATTCTTCTCTCCAAACACAAAATTTAACCAGGATTTCTACTTTAGTTGCTGGACTGGGATTTGTTTCTAAATGTATTTTACATCTTAATTTCAGGCACTTCAAGAGTTTAAATTAAGAAAATAAACAAACAAATTTTTTTAAACATTCTACACTAAATCAGTCATATCTGAAGACCTGAAAATTAAACCAACTCTTGTCCATCTGAATACAAATCTACAAATCTGTGCAATAATTTCTTCCTTATACAAGAAATTGTAAGGTAGCAACTCAGTAAGTAATGCAGTCGAGATACTGACAAGATAGGCTGAAAGCTCAGCAGTCGGATACGAGGGAAATGAGGCAGACGATAAATCTCAGCCTTATCCGTGCTGCATGAATTAGCTTAGCAACAGAAGGGTGGGACTGCCTGTTCTTTATGACAAAATGTCAGAGATGGTCAAAGGAATGCTGCCAAGGAACATTCCTAGGGATGCCGCGACACAACAGCAGCAACACCAAGACAACTGGCTCTCTGCTCACTAAAGGTGGACAGAAAGAACAGCAGAACAGCAAACACTTTTCACAAATGTATTTGAAAGTACAACATAAATGTTCTTGCACTGCAATATTTCCTACTATAAGCCTGTCTCAAATCTGCCAAATTACCTGGATTCACCCTGTGCTCACTTGGATTTGCTCAGTTAGATTTCTGATACTTCAGGGATGGATAATCCTAGAAACTCACAAGGAATCTTGAGCTTTGATCTCTCCACCCTTTCAGCATGTCCCACAGATGGATATGACAGCTGTTTGCATCTGACAGATTAAATCTGGTAACTGAACTTGCTGTGTGTGCATTCAGCCAGTCCTCAAACCAGAACCCTGGGGGTGTATAGAAAGCAGGTTTACCAAGTGAGTCAAAAGGGAGCCTTCCACTAATAGCTGCGCTAAGCTTCTCTCAGTTTGAAGTCAGTTATTTGCAAGTCTTACATCAGTTCTTTAACAAGAGAGAGATTTTTTTCCTGCAATGAGGCAAGAAACCGAGCTGATGCTAAGAGACATTACATTTTGCCATACTAAAATCATCTGTCTGCTTTATTGTATTAGGCTCACTGCTTTAAGGATGTTACCAGCGCCTCAGTACAGAAATGTGACTTGTATTAGGACTTGAGGAGGTGAGAGATTGAAAGGTGGCTTTTTTCATTTAATTAAACTGACTCAATAATTATAGACTTTTAAAACAGGACAAAGAGCTTCTGTCTCTGTCACTTGGTAAAATCCAGTGAAGGACAGAAGCCCAAAGTATTCACTGAAGGAGCACTATACCTGTCAACCTTGTTTGCAGCAGAACTGTGGCCAACAGGGAAAGAATAACCTATTGCTAATTATATGTCTTTTAAAACAACTGTCTTTTAAGTTTGGTTTTGGGGCCTCTGTCAAAGCTACAAAGGAATGTGGTGCCTCTGCCACAGGAATAGATGACATTGTTTTTTGTTCTGACACCTTCAACGACATGGATTCTCCATCCTGTTCTCACATTTTGCATCCACTAAAGAGTGCATTGCTTAAATTATTTCAAAGAAAATATGTACACATATTTTATACTCCATATATCACATATGCATATTGGAGGCAAGTAGCAAGCAGAGTGACTTGATTTCTCTATTTCTCAGGTTAGATTACTGTGGTCTCTCCAAGTAGCTGGTGTGATCACAGCAAAAGCATTTCTGAACCATACAGCTGTGACAGCAGAATAGCCATGAGTCTAGCTTCTCCACAAAGGACTTCTTCTTCTCAATGAGCTACAGTTTCCTCATAAAATCTGCAGAAATTAACCTATAGTTATAAACAGATTTCTGGTACTTTGTCTACAATTCTTTCTACTAACCAAGATTTTATTGCTGTTTTTAAAACCTCTATTGAGGTTTTAAACCTCTATTGAACAGCAGGACTAAGGAAGAGATTATCCTCCTGTGCTCGGTGCTGGTGAAGCTGTACCTCAAATACAGTGTTCAGTCTTGTGCTCCTCACTACAAGAAAGACATTGAGATGCTGGAACATGTCCAAGGAAGGGCAATGAAGCTGGTGAAGAATCAGTCTGGAGCACAGACCTTATGAGGAGCTGCTGAGGGTGCTGCGATTATTTAGTCTGGAGAAGAGGAATTTATCATGCTTTACCTACGTGAAAGGAGGTTATAATGACACAAGGGGTGTCTTCTGCTAAATAATTATTAATAGGACAATATGGCCTCAAGTTGCACAAGAGGAGAGTCAGGTTAAACATTAGGAAAAACTTCTACACAGAAAGAATGGTGAAGCACTGAAACAGGTTGTCCAGGGAAGTTCTGGAGTCACCATCCCTGGCAGAATTCAAAAAATAGGTAGATGAGACACTTAGGGATATGGCTTAGTAGGCATGGAGGTGATAGGTTTATGTTGGACTTGATCTTATAGATCTTTTCTAACCATAATGATTCTGTGATTCTAAAGATTGTTAAGGGATTGGAGCATCTATCATATGAGGAAAGGTTGAGAGACCTGGGACTTTGCAGTCTACAGAAGAGAAGGTTGAAGGGAGATTTATCTATATACGTGTTGAAATGAGGGTGCCAAGAATATTAGACCAGACTCTTTTCAGTGCTGCCCAGTGAGAGAACAAGAGGGAAAGGACACAAACTTAAACACAGGAAGTTCTGCCTGAATGTGAGGGGAAAAAAAAAAAAACGGCAATAAGAGTGACTGAGCACTAGAACAGGTTGCCCAAAGAAGTTGTGGAATCTCCATCCTTGGAGATAGGCAAAAACATTTTGAACACCATCCTGGGTGATATGTTCTAGGTAACCCTTCTTGAGCAAGGGGTTCGATTAGATGATCTCCAGAAGTCCCTTCTAATTTCAACCATCCTGTGATTTTGTCAAACAATGCCTAAATATTAATCTGATAAATGGTATAATATTTCTGAATTCTGAAATTAGCAAAGAAGATAAACAGAAAATACAGATGTCTGAGAGTTTGACATCTTCACATAGGATCGATAAGATCGATATTGTAATAGTATGTGCTGTTCCAGCTGCACATAGAATGATTTACCGTCTAGAGAAAATATCTTACATTGAGAAATGTACTGTAACAGGTTTCTTCTGTTCAACTTAAGATGCATTTTTAAAATCTTTTATCTTAAATATTTTTAACATTTTTAAATGTGATCATAGGTGGAAAATATGGAGTACTGTGGATTTATAATTTAGTAAAAAAAGGCATAACAAGATGAAGCAGAAGCCAGAAAAATTCAAATTAGGAATGAAGCATTTTTTGAAGCAAGGAAAGGTGATTAATGAATAAAACAATTCACTAAAGGAATGGATTCTCTGTCTCTCAACAACTTCAAATCAAGAGAAGATGCTTTTTTGGAAGATATAC
>JAVCKT010031193.1:10084-20825 GCA_032273925.1 Rhynchotus rufescens | reverse complement strand
GCCGCCGCGGGGGCCGTCGATGCCCCCGCCTTCCCCCCGCGCGGCCGTTAGGGCCGTTGGCCGCCCCCTCGCTGAGGCGGCGCGCGGAGCCCCCGCCCGGGGAGAGCCGCGGCCAGCGAGCTGGGGGGCAGACACCGCTGCTCTCGCGCACGAGCGAAAGCGCCGCGGCCCAGCAGGCCGTGCCGGAGCGTTGGGCGCTGGGGACACCCCGAAAACGTTGAGTTTTCCTCCCGGAGCGCGGGGCGAAGCCCGCGGGAGGCGCAGGGCTGCCAGGGCGGGCGATGCCCCCGGCCCCGCCGTGGAGCCCGCCATGAGGGGGAAAGGCTGGGCGAGATCCCCACCGGCGCCTCCCACAGAGCGCCCTGCTGCCTGGGCGTGCGGGCAGGCCTCGCCTGCTGGGAGGCTCCCCTTTCCCAGAGCCGGTATCCCGCCTCTGAGGCCGGCCGGAGCGCGGCCGCCCCCGGGCGTCCCGCGCGGCCCGGACACGCCGCGCACCGGCATCGCCCCGCGGCCGGGAGACGGGTCCGGCACCTTGGCAGCTGTGCGGGAATTTGTGGAGTGTTTGACCAGTGACATCTTGTGGCCACGCGCTTCTCTTTTTCCAAAGAATATTCTGTATATTCATCTATATTCGGAAAGAAGCGTTTCGAACCCAAGAACTTAGGCTACTTCTTTGTCCATGGTAGCAAGGGAAATGTTGTTCTGTGTGTTTTCCCTGCTAAATCGCTACTGAAAACTAAATCCCTTTCAAACCTCCTGCCGCTGCCTGCCAGGCTCTGCTACTGACTGAAATTGTTGGTCATCAGTGCTAGACGTGCCACGAAGCAACACGGAGAGAAGCGGTGTCATTGGGAGAGGGGGGGACTTGCACCAAAGCTGTGAAAAAGCTTTATGGATGATCATGTTCCTGGCTACTGTTTGGACAGTCTGGAAATTAGGATTGCGTGTCTAGATTGAGTCATTATCAAATGTTGGGAACCTGAAAATTAACCCAAAAGTGAGGAGATGCCCTAACAAATGTTCACATCTGGAGCCCCGAGGGCTGTCCTGTTTGCGTGAGGAGAGCAAAGCGCTTCAGCCGAAGGTGAGAAGCTGTTTCTTTAGCCTGAGCACGAGGGATTTCTGTTAGTGCAGGCCCCGAGCCGCGTGGTGCTCTCACCCCAGGTGACAAGAGCCGTTTGTGAACACCTGGGAGTCTTCCCAGTGCTCCTGAAGGGACAGCTGCAGGCGGAGCGTTGCGACACCCGGCACGCGAAGCTGAAGCAGAGCGTGTTCCTAGAACGGGCACATCCAGGAACCGCCGGGGGACTCGTCTTCCCTCTGCAGTTGCCATATTTGCAGTCCACGGTTCAAGCTGAGAGATTTTAGCCATGGTTTTGTCATGCGTGACAGTGTGCAGCACGTGTACCCCCGCTAATGGCAACAAGAACACACTTCCACTCTCCAAAGAGCTTGCTGCATGTGAAAACAGCATATTCATCTTCAGGTGGTTTCATTAAGCTCTCTCCATTCTGTTTTACCTTTTCTTGTACTGTTTTCAAGTCAGTTGTGGTGATCCAGGTTGCACATGATTCACCAGTAAACAGGCAAAACTCCACGGAGGATTTAAATCACTTCAAGAGAGGCTTGTCTGCAAAGACGCACAAACTTAATTTAGTAATTTAGTATATAGATTGCTATGACCTATGTAAACAGAAAATACACTTTTCTATTTCTTGGAGTCACCAGCAGAAAAGTTGAATACTTTTTTTAGTTGCTGCAAATTCTGCTAAGACATTTGAAGAAATGGTTTGTAAAGATGGCAGTGTGTGTAGGCTTTGTAGGAACACTGCGAGTAGGGTTAAGGTTGAGCTACAGTATTGAGTCTGACAAAACAGTTCAGTCTGACCTTACTTGTGAGACAACGAAAAGTGTCATAAGGAGAAATAATAATTATCAAAGAGTAAAGAAAGCTTCTATTCAAAGGTTCTCTAACCTCTCTAAAGTCTGGCAAAACTTAATAGAACCTACACTAATTTTGTTTGTAGATTACCTCAACAAGGGATACTTTTAAAATGTAGTTTGATGTCATGTCTTAGGATACGCCCTAGCAAAAAGACAATGGAAGAAAAATACTTTTTTGCCACTATATTATTTTCTTTATAAATAGTTACGTAAGGACATATAATCAAATCTTTGTGAATACTAAAATGTGGACTGAAAGTGACTGAATTGCATAGTGACTTGGTGCTTTTCTTGTACAGGGCTCCATATTGAGCTCGGCACACCTGAGCTAGGAAGTTGTTTTATCCAAGGAAAACTTCTGAAAGATCAACCTAACGCAAAACTCTTCCTGCAGTCAGAGCATCGGGCGGCGGCTCCTGTGGTAAGTGGATTTTGCCTTTTTGATGGGTGAGATCCTGCCTAGCAAGGTCTATCTTTAAGCAAGAGTTCCGTGTTATGTAGCCTCTGCCTGGAAATACGGAGGATGGATTTTGCCATCTGCCTTTATTGCTGTGCCATAATAGCAACTTGGGCATGATATTATTTCCAAGTGAAGCTTTATTAGTTAGCTGCCTCTGTTACTTCATGTACTCAACTCTAGATGCAGTCATTAAACCTCAAGTGATTTGCAAATTATTTACACAAAAAGAGCATTTGTGAAAGTCTAGATTCATGTATAGTTAGTTTCCAGTTATTTCAGACTTTAAAATGATGATGATTTAGAAGCAGAAGGGATGTTTTCACTTTTTGTTCAGTTGAATGTTGTGATTTGAACCTTGAAACATGGCAAGCTGTTTTCCTGTGTTTTGATGAAGGCTTTGCTGTCTACATTTTATATTTGTGCTTTGAAAAAGGTCTGTTGGATGTGCTTTTTGCTGTTGATCATATTTTTTTCCAACAGTAGATGGCAATATCCATTCATTTGTGAAACATAACAGCTAAATTCAATGCATTGCAAAGTCTAATGTGTAAGTAGAGTCATCATCAGTTTAAATAAAATTATTTTTAAAAATATTGGTTTATTTAGAGTACCAGTAAGTTTTTATGAAATGGCTACTTCCGCAATTTAAATAATTGTTATAAAATCTACTTTTATGCAAAAATTTGAAGGATACTATTAAGCTTCACAGCAGGGAATTATGATTAATTGCCATCATACGTAAAATATAGAAAAATATTTTTTTGATAAACAATCTGGTTTCACTTAAGCACCAGTGAGGCTAGTTGAGATCTTAATATTTTTTAGTCTTAGTGTTGTCTTGTTCAAGCTTTGCCAAAATGGTTATAAATGCCATTTTATATTTTGCTAACAGAATAAAACATATCTTTACGTAGAGGGAAGGTATTTTTTTTTCTGCATATATATTTTAGGATTAACCCTAACTGATGCGTTTGAAAACTTGACCTCTCTGAAATGAGTGTTGGAATTCTGCATTTGCAGCTCTTCTTGAATTTTAGTTTTGCAGTATATACTATATATACTATTATCCTATATATGGTGCGTATTATAGCCTGGATCCTGCTCTCAAATTCTTATTTGCTTAAATAATTAAGTAGGTGAGTGAGGAATATAGGTAGTTTAAATAAGTAGTAGGTGAGTGAGTGCCTATAACAAAGTTAAAATCAAGTCACAAGACTTTTGGGAATTTTACAGCTGCAATCCAAAGTTCTCGTGCATTATGATAGCGTTCTGTTTGACAATGATAACAAGTTTAGATGTTGGCATTCCCCTGTTTTAGAAAAGATAATGAGACTTTTGTATGTCGTGATGAAATATTGGCAGCTGTGATAGCCTTGTAGAAAATATTTTGGTTTGACAATTAGTATTTTAATAAAACCGTTTAGTTTTACTCTAATGGTATCTCCTAAATTGTTCAGCGGGGTAGTTTACTGTGCTCTGCGGGAGACAGAGTGTGGCAGAAAGGATAAAATTGACTGAAATGAGGTGACGAAGGGGTTTTGGTCCCAAGTCTGCTACTGACTCCAGATATGCCCTTCTGAGCTCTTCAACTTCTGAGATTCTTCATCTATAAAATGGCAAAAACGATACCGACCTCCTCCTGAAATGTATGGCTGAAAAGTGCTAAGCAGCCCTATCCCCTTCCCCTTTTGCCCGAGGCGGCAGCCCCGGAGAGCTCTATTGCTTCCTGTGAGGCCAGGCACGTCGTGCATAAAACTGTCTCCTATGCAGCAAATTTTCAGGATCGGGAAAACTTATCAAGCCTGCATATTTAAACCATTTCTCTCTCCTTCAGCCTCTGAGCCTCCTAAATAGTGGAATTCCATCACTTCTTTCATCACTCTAATATGCTTTTAAACAACTGTGTCATGGGATCTATTGTACTTAGCTCTAGTATGTCTACTGTACAGTCCATGTTTTTCATCACAGGAAGCAGCTTGAACTGCTTATAACACATGGAGTATACATTTGTCTTGTTTTAGAGCAGCTTTATACCATTCAGCTGTCTTTATAGCCTCTTCTGTGTTTAAAGATAAGTATGTTTAAGTATAATCCTGAAGTTTTTATCTTCTGCATCATCAGCCAGCGTACTACTTGCAGCTTCATAATATGCACCTCTAGGCAGCTTGGAACAAGCTTAGCATGACAATTAAGGGAGTGAACTGGCAAAACTGCAATTTTTTCTCCCTTTCCTTTCACCCTTATCTCATATTCTCTAAGGTACACCACTTTATCTACATGTTTCCAAGAAGGTGTTCAATTAATAACTCAGACGAATGAGAACTGATAGGATCTTTTCCATGTATTAATTTAACTCTTCCTTTAAAGGGAATGCCAGAAAATCACTGTTTTTCATGTTTTCTCTATTTTTATTTATTTATTTATTTTTTGTATAGTATTCAAGTTGTGCACTGTATTCCTTTGATTTCATTTCCAAGAAATTATCAGGAGTTATAGTAGTAGGTTTACAAATAACTGGGGTTCTGGCTGCATTTGCAGCAGTTTTCTATTAATATTGACTTCAGATTTTTTTTTTTATATATATATATAGCAAACAAAAAACTGTAAACCTGTGGAGTTGATCATGTACGATCTAGAAATGTTAGGTGTTTTGTTACTCAGTTTCTTGTGTTTGCTGAGGTTTCTGATAGCAAGAATGATGCAATAGAGCTGATGAGTGCAGCAGAATTAATTTTCAATGGAGGCAATTGCAAGCCTTGTGCAAGGGCAAACGAATGTTGCTAGAATGCTGTAGTCAGCAGTTGAGAGAGCAATGTTTAAAAACTTTCTATTCTTCATTAGACTTGAACAATAGTATGTTTAATTTCCACCTGCATTTATCTTATAGCAAATTTGAAGTTATGATAAGAGCTAAGATGAATCGATTGTTATAATAAATCCTCTGAATTCGTTTCTACAACTGAAGTGTATCAGGTCTCCAGAAGTATTTGTGTAACTGTTAAGGTAAGCTAGGAGGTGCAGAAGGAAAATAAAGTTGTTATTGCCTGAAATTGGAGATGAAGATACCTCTCCTTGAAGAAAAAAGGACTGTTTAGTGAATGTGAATAAGTTTCATAGGGAAATTACAAACTAAAGCATTAAGTTCCCTAGAGAAAAAACTGTCTTTAAAACCATACTCGGGCACTCTTTTTTATTCTTTCTTTTTTTTTGGACATGAAGGTAGCATATTCTTTATTTTTTTTCAATTGTAAATTATTGCTGATAAAATATTTTATGAATTTCTATTCCTATGGCTTTTGCTGAATCAATGTTCTAGTTGCTAGGAGTGGCAGCAAAAGCTATGAATTTGAGATAATCAAAAAGGATGGCAGATATTGGTAAATGACAAATAGAATCTTGTTCCAGGTTTTTTTTTCTTCGCTGGGAAAGAACATGAAACTTACAGTGAGCAATTTGCCCTAAATAAGCTTACGGAATCTTTCTCTAAAGATGATATCTATATTTACAACTGAATGTCAGTGTGTCAGTGTGCAGGCTGCTTCCAAAACACTTTAGTTTAAGTTAGATGCGTCTTTGTTCTTTGTTAAACATAGACTGGGTATTGGGCTGGGATGATCAGGTTTTGTAATAGTAGTAGGCTAAGGACTAAACATAACTGTTGGATTTGTGCTATTACTCTCTTAATTTATTATTATGTAGCTTATGTTATAATGAGAAATATATGGAGAACCTTAAAATTAATTTCATATTTGCACATTGCAGTTCCTTCCTGTTTAATATAAACACCTGGAAAGATGAGGTTTAGAGATTCAGGAACTTGCTATAGACTTGTTGGGCAAAATCTAGTGGGTAAGGGATCTTCTTTAGAGTTAATTATACACACCACAATTCATCATCAAAAATATCTTTTGACAAATTAATCAGCTAAAAGACACAACTGAAATGTAAATGGAAATTGTTAAGTGGTGCAGAAATTGCTAGGAAGCATAAAAAGAACTTGCCTCAGCTCTCAGCTTTACAAATTCAGCTTTAGAAATCTCTTATCTTTCTGTCAAGGTGATCTTTCATTCTCCCATTGGAACACTTTCCAAACTAATTTTCCCTCAAGAATGCCATTTTAATGTAGCAAAGTTGTATCACAAGGACAAAAAATTGGTTTATCTCCAGTGAGTGTCATAAACAGAGGTGGACTGAAAGTTAAATTACCAATTCTGTAATTAATATTGGCTGTTGTTGTTGTCAATCTCATTCATGGAGTAAATATGGAGTTTAAAGTCCATTTTAATAACCCTGACACTACAGTCCTGGAATATTCCTAGTACTTTGATTCCATTTTCACGTTTATCTCACCAATACTACTGAAGCAGATGACATATGAAGCCACAAATGGCCCAGTGGGCTGCAAGCTCGCGGTGCTGCAGGGTCTGGCTTCAATATGGTAATGCTAAGCTTGTTTAAAGTTCACTTCAGTCTTGTAATATAAGCCTGTTCAAATCATGTTTTAACTACGTTTCTGAGTTGTAAATTCTGGCCAAGTACATCAGCAAGTTCAGGAATATGCTTTAAAGTAAGATTATTGTAAAAGAGAACAGCACTCAGCTGCTGTGAAATTCTACCTTGCTGAATCCAGGTTCTGCAATAGTTCTTTTCTTGTTTGCTTGTTTCTTAAATTTTGTAAGGGCTTAAAATGCTTCCCATCCTAATGCTTGTGCAAGGCAAAGCATAAATGATTACAAACAAATGTCTCTGCCTCTTTGCATGATCTTTTTATACATCTATTTAGATTGACTAAACTCTTGACATTGTAACAAATCAGCATCAAAATGAAGGCAAGACAGGGGGCTTGGTTGAAACATTGAGTAATTTTGAGTGATTTATTTGACTGAGAAGGATACATACTATTCATTGGAATCTGACAGTGGATTAGTGATTTACAAATGTTACTTTTTTTTTCCCCATGGGGATCCTAGTATCATAAGCATGTCTTTAAAACTAGTCTTTTCTGATCAGTTAGAGAGGTATGTACGTACATTCGTTGAAAACTTGGGAATCAAATTTGAAATCCAAAGGGGAAATTATTGAACGACCATTGGCAGAAAGACACAGATCTCTGGCTGTCTGCACATTCCTAAGTACTCCACAAGGAAGGATGTCTATTGACAGCATTTCTTCAGGCACGCTTCAAGGACAAAATTAAAACATTTCCATAGGGTGCAGACATCAATCACCCAGAGGATGTTCCTGTACACCAAGTACAACAGAGCATAGCTTCCCAGTGACCTTAACACACTAGCCAGCACAGGAGCTGCTACAGTAATTACAGATTACATTAAGTATCAAGTAAAAGCCAACAGCCAATTACGAGGTGAACCTTTTATGCATTATTAAAACCATATACTTCCCAGAAGATTCAAACTAATAAAACTGCATTTGATAATACAACAAGCAAAAGGAGGTTTAGAAAAATTCCTCCTTTGTTGGTAATGTCCCAAGAAATTCTGTGTTTTATATACTACCTAAAACACATAAACGTTGAAATAATCCCTCAGGTAGATGAACAGTTTCAGTCACATATTCTCTGAAGCTGCCTTGATTTTTTTTTAAATATATTTTACTAAGAAATAATTATTATATATCAGATGTGCATTGCATTTAGATTAAATCTAAGCCTGTGATCACAAGATATTTCAGCAGTTAAAATACAGAACATTTTAGGAAGGGTGAGATTGGAAGGATTGTTCCTACATATCAAGAAGCCAGTTCTGACCTAAGCAGCTGACTGAGCCTGTTTGTTACAAGTCATGAAAGATAAAAGACACTACAGATAATGACATGAAAAAAAAAAAAAAAAAGAATGGGGAAAAGGTAACATATACTTTTTATGTAAGGAAAATTATGTTCTCTTCTAGCAAATGACCTATGACTTGAGACTTCCTTTACTTGGTTGCCTTACTGGTACCCTGTGCAGGCCTAATTTTTAGGCTTGACATCTCTGAAAATTTGATTTTTTGAGGAAATGTCAGAATAACAAGTAGTTTCTTTTTTCTTGGACAAAATACTGTTTTTTTTTTTTTAAATAATAAACCCAATATTACTTGTGTTTGAGAACTGGCACTGTATGACTTTCATTTGTATCTTTTGTCATGTTGCTGATTAATTTTTGATTTTATATCATTTACTCTTAAATTTTCAGAACAAAGTATATACTATTCCCATATATCACATACAAAATTTAGGAAGAATTAGTATTGGAAAACATTCTGCAGTTAATGTTCTATTTTTCTCAGCTAGCAGGCTTTGAGATTATGCTGTGAAGTTGTCAGCAAAAACAGTCTGCACTGAATATGTAGGACATGGTTCAAAGCAGAATGTTGTGTGGATTCTCTGATGAGTTTGTAAAATATTTAAATATAAATAAGACCAGGATAAATCCATTTCATGATACTATGTTTTAAGTACACAGTATCAGTTGCAAAAATCTAGCTCTGTAACCATGAGCTAGCTCAGGTGGTAGCAGAGAGCGTAGCCCAGGCTGTGCCTAAATGAAGATCTGTCTTTGCTTTTTCCTTAGTTTGTTCAACTGATAAGAAATGTTGTGACTTTGGGGAGGAGGTTCCAAATGTTATTTAAAGCAAGAAACACTACCTGCACTCTTCCTCCCAAAGTGCATGACAGTACTGTTCCCAGCAGCAACAGAGACTTTGTCATGCTGAAATTCAGGCAGTTCTTCAGCTCCTCCAGGTTTGGATGTAGTCTTCTATAGCTTTTGGATCGAAGTTGTCCTAATAAATTCTACTTTCACTTTTTAAAAATCAGACTGCTTATTTAAAACCAAAGTGTAGGTTGCTGTTTTTAAAAACAAAACCTCTCGCCTTGGCCTTAGCCTTTATTGTTTCTTGTCTCAGAAAATGTGTCTGTAACAATAAATGGATCAGATAGTAGTAGTGTGGTTGGCCAAAACCAGCCCTTGTGCGAGCACAGTGCAATAGTTGGAGGCTTGCCTGCTGAAACCAGGCCTGAATTTGCTCCTCTGTCTTTGCATGAATGGAGATTCTGTTTCAGTACATCAGAAGCTCCCAAGAAAACTTTATAATTGATGTTTTCCACTCGTTTTCTTTCTCTATTAGTTTTCTGTTTTGGTTGAGGTGTGTTTCCCCAGCCCTCGGATATATGCTTGAATGCTGGAAAAACTCACCCTCATGCATAATGAAAGAGGAGAAGTTGCAGGGGAGGAATTTTTTGGCTGCAGTCTCCATTCCTGCTCTATATCTTGCTCTATGAGCTCCCACAGCAAGTGAGTGGTAGAGCCAAGAATAGAACATCACTTCTCTGACACCCAGTCCAATGTCTTAACCCTTGCCTCCCGTGAGAAATGTTGTCTCTGTGCTTCATTTCAGTTTTCTGGACGGAGCAAAGATAAGATCATGTTTTATTTTGGTGCATGAATTGATCTCTAGGGTGAATGAATAAGGTTGGGAAGTAGCCAGAGAATAACACAATGTAAATAGTGAAACATAGGGAGGATATATATAACACTACTGCTTCTCAGGATGCTGGGTGTCTAGATAGAATTAACTTAAAAATGTCTGAAGCACTTGAGTTCTTGCAAGTTTGTTTTCACTTTTGAGCACACAAGCTCTTCTTGAACTTTTATTTGATTCCACGGCCACTGGGAGAGGGGATCTCTCAATTTTGTAAGTTTGGGAACAGATTAAAAATTGATAGGCTAATAACAGTAGCTCTTGTGCTCTGCAATTCGGCTATCAGGTGTACGTTCTTGCTGCCTTTTTTCTACACAACTCATTAAGATAAGAAGCTGCATTTCATTCTCCTAGTTGAATTTTCTTTAAGATTAGCCAGTGGAAGTGTCCTTCTGTCTGTAATGTAGAAACCCTGTTTTCATCTTCTGGGTGTATTTGTTTTGTTGAGGATAATACGTATACTGTGTTTTGGGACAATCAAAGGAATCTGAAAAGAGGTGGATTTAGCGTGGATTGACTGGTGTGCTCTAGCTGCCAAGTACTGCTGCTGTCATGGATTGAGTCTAATAAGGAGCAGTGTGTGAGGGTGGTAATGTGACACTTAACTGCATCCTGTATTCACACCAGGTAAGAGGCACGGGCAGTCTCTGGTGCTCCTGGCTTTTTAAACTTACTGCCTCGAAGTTTGGTCAAGAAAAGTGTGTGCTCTCCAGAGTATCTAGAATCCCAGGTTTAAAGTAAGTTCAGCTGGCATGGGGCTGTGCTTATCCTTTGCTTTGGTGCCTGTCAAGCAGATTCATCATAGCTTCATGGCAGCTGTGTTATGTTAGATTGCACCTTTTCAGGATTTCTTCTC
>JAVCKT010031191.1:0-16050 GCA_032273925.1 Rhynchotus rufescens | reverse complement strand
TTTTAAAAGTATATGCCTTTTCTGATCTTTATAGAATAGATATGTAAATATTTTCAAATAGTTATTCATTCAGACAGTTCTTTGTATCTGTTCCTACAATATTATCTTTTTTATATAAAAAAAAGTTAGGTAAAATGCATCTAATTGTTCACTAGATGAATACCCTACAACAAAAAATCCTTATATTTCTTTTCTAGTACTTCAGGGTCTTGGATGGTCTATATACATGTACTGTGTACATGAAAGGCTATTTAATAACAACTGCAGAGAAGATAAGTGGCAACTTTAGGGAAATGCATAGGGAAATATAAGGGCAGGAAATAAGGAAGGATTGTGAGTTCTACAGAGGGGGGTATTTTAGAATAACTAGCTGAGCAACGATCTGGAGGCTTATGTTTTATCTCAGATTATTTGTAAACAACATTCTGTGTCCAAGCTTGGTATGAAGCTAGTGAAAGCGCTGAATGGAAGCCAGACCAGGAGGATGTGAGATGAGTTTATAGGAAACAGACCCTGTTCGCTCAGACTTCCTTAAACAAAGTTTGCTGACTAGGGTCACAGACCAACAAAGATAAAATAACGATAACAAAATAAGTGTTTCTGCTTGATCTCTGTTGCTTACGTATGCCTGCTATGTAAAAAATTCAATGAAATGGTCTTTCATCTCTATCCACATGTATAAACTAACGTTTGGCCTTGTTTTTTTGCGGAAGAAATTTGCCTCCCAACTAAAGCTTTCCCCAAAACTGCATTCCTCCTTCAGCATTTGATATCAAAAAGCCTCCTATCACTTACGCTTAGTGAACTCTCTCATGTATTTTGTGACATTCTCCATTCCAAAATCTCTTATTTTAATGTAACATGGCTGTGAGAGGAAAACCCGGGAGGCAGCGAGGAGGCAGCAGGCCAAGGGCCAAGCTTTGGCATCTCCCAACGGAAAGGGTTTCTTACTGCTTTTAAAAGAGCAGGTCTGGCCGATCACAGATTTAAAGATTTAGAATAAGCTTCTTTCTTTCCCATTTCCCGTTTTCCTCCAGCAGATCCAGCAGCTTTGAGGTCTCACCACAGCAGCTCGTGCTTTCTGGCCCTCTCTTACAGGCCCTCATGCAGCCACGTTCCTTTGAGGTGGAAGCGAAGGGAGGGAAAAGATATTTCCTAAAATGTGTAGCTCAGCCAAACCTGCATGGAATTTTATGAGATAAAACGAGGATACTTCTGAATTTCAAATGTTGCTAGAAACAAGTTGAAGTTTGAACTGTTTGGAAAAAAATCACACAAATGCTTTATAAGGAAAATGTTAGACAATGCAATTATAGGATAACCTCGATTATAGAAGAGATGAATTTGTCTTGTAGAAATTTTCACTCTATGCTTTATCTGTTGCAGAATAAATACCTGCTCTGTGAGACTTTTATAAAACTTACAAAAGAAAAAAGCATAAAAGCTGTTTTCATTTTGTACATTAAATTATTACAATTTCAAAATGCATCTAAAATAACACCTTGCCTTGTGAACACCACAGAACATCAAAACAATTCTGCTGGAAGGTGAAAATGTTCTTTTCCAATTTCTTTGGTCGAGATATACCTACTGAGTCATTACAATAAATCTTGCTCAAATAGCTTGGAAGATGAAGACGTTTTTCATGCAAAAGACTTTTATCATTTTTATTTTGTTTTGAACTTTATTTTTCGGAAAGTTAGCAGTATCAAATTTCGTGCTCCTGATGAGTAAAGCAAATATGTATCTGAATTATGGCAGAAGCTGAATGGTCTGCATTGCCCTGACAGATTCTTTGTCCAACAGAGTACTTCAACACAGAGAAAGACATTGTTTCATAAATACTTTTATCAGAAAACATGTGCTTTTTATTCAAAAATAGAAATACTTTATAATTTTAGATTTAAAAAATAAACATTTTAGTGAAAGGCATTAAACGGCAAAAATAGTTCTGTTGTATTTTAAGTTCTTGCAAAACCCTTCAACAGAAGCAGACGTTTAATTCCTAAAAAAAGAGTCAAAATATAAAAAACAACCCCAAATTTTTCCAGTCTTTCCAATCCCTACTGATGTTCCTTTTCATCTTTCAGATCTTTTTGAACACTGACAAACACTGACTCTTGTTAGAACAAGAAAATCTATATTCACTCTCCAGATCCGTAGGGCCACAAAGTCACTCAGTGACTGCAGATGAGTTCAAAATTAATTCTGGCTAAAGAAATTATGTAAAGCAAATTCCTTAAGAGTTCATCCTCCTGCTTTAAGAATTTGGAAAAATCTTATAGAAAAGTTTCTAGTTATGGCATGTTAATAAAGAGAAAGAGAGAAAGGGAATGGTTTATTTTCTTGGTGAAGAAAACAAATGGACTCGAGAGAGACATTTCTGAGAGGACAAAAGATGCTGCAAGTGAAGGGAAAAGAAAGTAGGCAATACTAGCAGAAAGCAACAAGCCTTTCTTCTGCAAAGTGGCTGGTAGGGAGAGGAAGAAGGTTATGAACCTCATCCAAAAGTAAAGGAAGGGTGTTCTTCATGTCAAAGTAGGAAAGTCACTCCTTTTGACTACAGCCATATAAAGTGGAACAGAATTTCTAAGCTGAAATACAGTAGAGAGTGTGGACTTGGTGGAGGGAGCTGGAGAAGTGGGAGAAAAGTGAGCTTCCACCAGCGCGGGGCTCCTCTGAGAGCCAAGGGAATGAGAGGATTTCATTGATTGGGAGCTGGAGCTGCCTGGCTAGCAGACATCTGCAGGGTAAACTTTTCATACTCACTGCTAATGTAAGCTCATATTTTAGAGAACAATGAAAGTGCCCTTGTCACATATTTATTTGTCTTGCATTTCAAGCAAAGTATTTGATATTCTTCTGTTTAATCATTTTTTTTCTGCAGTCCATGAGGCAGCCAAAGCTAGTGATAGCACAAGTAAAACAGAAGGGTTCCTAAAGTAAAATTTATTTGTTTTTCATCCCCCATGAAATATAACTCTCCACATCCAAAAATGAAAAACAGTAAGGGATCTGTTCTCCCCTCTCTGCACACATGTAACTCCATTTAACAGCAGCAAGATTAACACACACCCGTTAACTCTTACCATGCCTGCAGATTGCAGATCATGAATCAGCCTAGATTTTAGATGAACAGATGCATAGATGTCATTTGGAAGTTGCATTTTTGGCCTTTCCACTTAGCATTTCTGGTCTCCATTTTCATTTTTAAAAGAAATCTTTTAAATCTTTTAAATTTTTTTAAAGGACTTGTTTTGTTGTTTTTGTTTTTTTAAAAAAAAAAAATTGAGTTGCTGTTCTAGTAGGGGAAAGAGAATGAGGGTGCAAATAAATTGTACCCATGTGAGATGTGGCCAAATGCGAAAACAAAGCACAGTGCTTTTGAAGAAGTGCTTTAGGGTCACTTGGTGGAAGGTGCAACAAAAGTGAGAAAGTGTTATTATTTGTTTGTAGTCTATGATAATTTTTGGACCATGGACATTTGAAAACAGTAGAATATAAATATCGAATGAAAGCAGAATAAGAATATAAATGCACTACAGATACAGAACTTGAACTCCACATTTTAAGATTCAAGCTTGCTCTCTAAGATTCAAGCTTATTTAACTGGGAAAGAAAAGGGAACCTTAAAGTTGAACCAGCTTCTTACTACCCAGTTTTGCCTCTGAAAGCAGAGTTTTTTGTTTTTGGGGTTTTCTTTTTGCCTGGCTGTATGTGTCATTTTCCGTTTTCCTCAACCTCCCACACTCTAATGACTTGTGCATGGAATTCTCTTACCCTACGAATATATTTTCTTTTTAAGCAGAGTCTCTCCACAGAGGTGGAAAATATGAATGTGAAATGAAGTTTGCCATCCTCAAAGAAGTTTAAAGAACTAGGAGGGTGTACAGCTCTATTCTAAAAGTCATTTTGTCAAGACATAGTTTACGAAGGCTCAGTTGCACAGACATAATTCTGCATTTCTTTGAAAATGAATACTTTTATACCTTCAGGCGTGTGATTTGTCAGGACAGCTTTGTGGCCTGATGGGCAATCAGAATTTGCCTTAGTGGACTGAAATGACCCAGAACAAAGTTACTATTTAATCTTCTTTATTGCTGAAATCAATGAGCAGATCCATGGTAAGTGATGACAGTTCTTATGTAAGGAGTGAAAAGTAGACAGGCCTGCTTCTTGAACTTCTAGTGTTTTATGGGCCAGAAGTTTTATTTTGCTTCTTCACAAAGAATCTGTTGATGTTGTATGATAATGTGTTATTTTCTTTGTGCTCTTTCATGTAAGAAATGTGAAAAGATTACTATATCTTACATATTATCCCTCAGAAAGTCTGATAGAAGAGTCAGCGAGAAATATACCTGATAGAATTCAGTAGGGACAGTGGGATACGACAGACACCAGGGAGTCCAGGAGAGCTCTGCAGTTATGAGTGACTGTATTACTTTCAGGTAATCATTTTGGAGATCCCCATCCTATATAAGAGTTTATCTCTTCCTCACATTAGTAGATCTGGACTTGATCCTGAACATTTTCACCATGGTTTTGTTCAAGTTTTAGAATATATCTGAGGTAAGGAATATACCCAAAGCTTAAATTATTTTGCCGATAGTCATATTTTTACCTCCCACAACAGCTGATTCCCCCTAGAGTCTCATGTATTATTTGTCACTATAGCTTGTCCTGATCAAAGTGAAACATGAGAGCCACTGACTGTCGAGAAGACTGGGCCAAAACTAGCCATAAAATAAGTGGTTTGTAACCGAATAACTCTCTCTCTGTTTTTTGGGGAAATAGTCAAAATGCTCTACAAATGGAGCCAAATCCATGGAAATGGTTATCTTATGACAGATATAGTAAAGAAAGACTCATTGTCAAAATTTGGCTCTGGAGCTACTTGACTGTCCATGTGCCTTTTTATAACATTTTTGTTTACTTGATACTGGAGCATAATCAAAAAAAAGTTATGGGGAATTATGAGTGCTGTCAAGTTTTGTATTAAAAGTATTAAAGTTTTAAGCAAAACAGTCTTCTAAATTCCTGTCCTTCTGGTTTCACACTCATATCTTGCTTTTACACATTTGTTTAAACTGCTTCTTCCCCTTCTTTTTCAGCTGGAGTTGATTCAATAAGCCCGTCTTTTATTTATTTAATTATTTACATATTATTTCTTGCAGATGTTAACATTATGAAACCTCCTGTCCCCGTGGCGTGACGCCGAGCAGCCATGCAATCTCCTCTGGTCCTGCTGAACTAGTATGACATGTCTCTAGCAATCAGGAAGAAAAGCTGGGAAGAGCATGTGACCCAGTGGATGGGATTGGCCCTGGAGTCTGCGGAGTATAATACAGCATGTCGTCACGGACTCGTAGCTGATAACTTGCAGACAAGTATGGAAAAAGATGAGGTTCTGAGTGTGGACCAAAAAGAAAAATACTCTTCATTTCCAGATTGCTGTCAGAGCGGAGAGCTGACTGACCTCCCTGCCAAGCAGCTTGGAAATGTTTCCAAAGAGGTGGATGAAAATGATAACCATGAAGATGAGGAGCATTTTTTGGAGGCCAGCACAGAAACTCTCGTCCATGTTTCTGATGATGATGATGATGATGACTATTCTGCACTCCACCTGGGTAGTGTTAATTACCACATCACTACTGTTGGAAGGGAAACAAAAGGTGAAGAAGAGGATTTAAAAGGAGCTGGCTCCTTAACAAATCTGGTACCAATAGTGGAGGCTAACAAGGAACCTGATGCATCTGGAATAATTGGAGATATTAATGAGGAACCTGACTATGACCCTGTTCCTAAGGAAGAGATGGAAGAAGAAAATACTTGTGGCAGCATTGACCAAAGCCTGGAGCTTTGTAATTATGAAGGCTTAAATGAAGTAATAGATGTGCAGGAAAGTTCTCCAAATGTGAAGGAAATTATTATGCCTGGGAAACAGCTGCTTCATACTGCTGTAATTGCACAACAGCGCAGGAAATCTGATGCTTTTAAGGAAGGTTTTGGAAAACCCGAATGTGATGTGGTACAGAGTGAAATATCTTCTGAATCATGTACCAACAGTGATAGACAACCATGCTCAACAGTGGAATCTAGCGACTGCCTTATGCAGCCTTCTCCTTGTGCTCACATCCTAACAGTGGAAAATGGTCTGCAGGAAAGTGGTTTTACAGAACCTCAAGTGGCCCCTGAGAACAAATGCCTCTCAAGTGCCAGCCCAGGAGAAGATATTCAGGGTTTACATCTAGGAAATCATTTGACCACACAAGAATGCTCAGACAGTCAAGTGAAACTGCGCAGAAGAAAGGTAGGAGGCACATAAATTGCAAAGGTTTTCTAATCCCTATTTCTCTATATTTGATACAAAATGACTAAGTTATTGGAGGTAAAATGTATTTTTCAGCCTTGTTTCATTAACTCATCAGATGTTTATTTCAATTGCTCTGGGAAAAAGTACAGCTGAGTGTCAGGAAAATGAATTTAAATGCAGCCATGAATTTGCAAAGTGACTTGTATTCACTTTTGATATTGCTGTCTTTGGACACCAGTATTTGTTTTGTGCATCATTCACGGCCATATGAAAAAGAATCTTCCATAGGTTTGAGAGGATTTGTTTGTTTGTTTGCTTGCTTGTTTTTCTGGTGCTATCAGGTATCATTAGCCATGTTAGGAAAGAGATTCTTCCCAGATGTTCAGAAACCTTGTTCAAAGAAGGGGAAAGGGGAAACATGTGACAAAGTTTTTAGAAGGGAAAAAAATGGAAAGATATTGCCATAGCTTTTTGGGTTTTCGCTCAACTCTATGATCAGGTGTTCTTACAAAATGAAGTACTGATATGTTTAAAATGATTATTTATAATTTCAAAGCTCCCAAAGAATTTTACTGTCCATACAAAGTAAGGAAGTGAATCATTCTAAGCTTTAATGGATAGATCCTGCAGCAACAAAAGGCCCTTTGGCTTTCACAGGAGGAGTTTGCTGGCTGAGGGATGACAAGATTCATCTCCAAGTCGGGCTTTCCCAGCTGCACTGCTTGTTCATGCTAATATCCAGTTTCTAATTGTTGCCTCTTCTCTGCTCCTTCTTTCGTTTGACATCATCCATCTTCTTTTGTCTGTTTCTTATAAATCTGGTCTCTGTTAATCATGGGCTTTTTTGTTTTGTTTTGTTTTTCATCAGCTGTAGTGCCTCAGTGGTTGCTTCACTAAATCACAGGCTTTAAAGCACAAGCTCAAAAGTCTGAAGCACTGAATGCCAGCACCATATCCTCAATTGCTGGCACCTTGCGTAAACCCTTTGGTAATATCAATACTCAGGAAGATCTTGATATGGTTGAAAGTTATGTGTAACTTCTGCAGAAAGCTCTAGAAACTCTGGAAGCTCTTCCTTCTTCCAGAGTTCATAGGATTAGAGTTACAGTGGTAACTGTTACGCTGATCCCACTGGAGGTATCACTGAGTTGAAGCAAGAAACTGGAATGACTTCTTGACTGGCAGTAACTTTCCAGGAAATGCTAAGCTTACGCATCCATAGATAATAATTTAAGATTTTAAGTCCTTTTTTCAAAAAAGAACTAGTCATTTTCCAGAACTAATTGACTATCATAACCATATTCTTTGTGGCTATACTTTCAGTATTTAGTTTTCTTAGTTAGCATGCTTACTAATACTGATGTCATGCAATGCAGTTGTCATTATTACCAAGGTTTATTTTACTGTACTTCTAGAGTTCTATCATAATTATTTGAAAATATAGGTAAAACTTCTTTCTATGAAAAATACAGATAAAACTTTTTTCTATTATGTGCAAATACTGTGTGTATGCTATAAAGGGAGAAAGGAGTCTGTAGAGCTTACGGTTGGTCACACTTGGGTTGAAGAGCTTTGCCAGCACTGTATAGTGTTTGGCTAAAGGGAAAAGATAGGGGCTGTTGTTGCCCTTCCTGTTATTTTTCCCTATGTTTTCCCAAACAGTGTTCCTGTTTGCAAGATTTTTGTCACTTATATCTAATTATATGCTATTTTACAAAAGTCTGTCTCTATTGGTAATAATCTGTAGTGAAAAATGTGCATATGTTTATAAACTTTCCCTGAAAGCTACTTTTGTAACTTTAACAAAGCATCAGAAAAACAACAGACTTGAAACTGAATCCGTCCATAAAAGTCAAGTATTTGCTTTTCAGTGACAGGAAGACTTAAGGGATTGGGAATGGCATAGAAAACCTTTTCTCTCAAGGTGAGCAGTTTAAACAGCACAGTTATGGTCTAAAACACACCACTGTTAATGATCAGAATCTATTATAGTTTCACATAAAAAACAATGCTCAGAAAGGTCAGAATACTCAAACTAGCACGTGGAGATGGATTGCTCAAGGGATTGCTCAAGGTATAGATGTACCCAAAGCTTGAGGTGGCACAGTAGTGGCATCATAGAAGGTGCTCGGGTTCCAGGTACTTCCGTGACAACTAAATTACTTGGATTAAACATGATTCCGCTCCTGCTGATACTAAATACTTTGGAAAACATGTTTCTCATTAACATTTTCTAAACTAGTTTTAATTGTGGCAACAGGGCGTGACCTCCCCTCTTATCCTCACAACTGCCCCCTTCAACCTTTAGCTGAGGTGAGATAACAGGGATCTGCTGTGCTTAGTCTGCCAACAAATACAGGTTTAGGGGCTTATAGGCTTGAAGTTTAGCATCTTTGACCAACACCAGCTCCATTGGCCTAAACTGCTTTATTTGTGATGAATGCACTGACACTGGAGATGCTTTTTGAAAACAGATTCAGCCATTAGAGACTTCTTGGCTCACTCATCCAGCAGGGTTCAAATAGCTGATACCTTCTTTTCTTGTTCTCTCAGAAGGGCTTCTGCAGGTTAGAAGTGCCTGAACTTAATTATGATGAGTTAATGATGCTGGTCAAAATGAAAGATCCCCCAATAACCAATCTTTCCTGTGTTTTTTTGTTGATTGAAAATCGATTGATTTATCCACAGAATAAAACTAGTGGCCATTGATGGCACAGAATAGCAAAACCATAAATGAATACTTAGGTGTGGTTAGACAACCTAGTCCCTCATGAATGCTTTCCTAGGTCAAATAAATTGTAAAACAATGACTTCATTTGATAATTACGCATTCTGATTTTCTAGAACTTGGAATACTCTTTGGAACTAATGAGTAAGTCTAATGCTTTTAACTCAGGGGATCCCAGAAGAACTAATAGACTTCTGTTTATGCATATATATATGTGTGTGTGTGTGTGTATAGTGCAATGGAGATTTTAGAGAACATGGTATCAAACAAGAGTAGCATCAATCATTTATTACAAAGGGTATACCAGCAAAAGGAGAATATTTACTTGTTATGTGCAAATTAGAAAACAGAGAACAATGACCATCACGCCATAAAAGACCTGGTAACATTTTGCTGGTGCCCCTTTTCACACTTGCTGTAAGCTGCTACATGCTCTTCTCTTTAAGAAAGAAGTAGGGTAGTTAATCTGCAAAGCATTTTTGCCCAAGTAGATTAAATTTAAATAACTATTAAATTTAGTAATTTAAGCAAAAATCCTGCATGTAGAAAGAAAATTCCAGTCTTTGTCAGATTCCCTTACATTCACAGGGATGTTCCAGTTGTTCATGGGTTGAAAGAGTCTCAGTCACACAGAGATGGGCCTTCTGCAGTTGTTTTGCTCCCAATGCATATAAAGACACAGATAAATTAGATGTTTGATTCACAGGGATTCTAGATCAACAAGCTGGACAACTTCGATACTGGGAGTATGACAGGTATTCATATTAATAGTCTGAGTTATTTTTAAAGGGTGGCTAAGAGCTCGTTTATGTGTTGAATCAGTAAAGGAGCCGAAAGCTATCATGGTGAAGTTGGGCTCTGAATAGTTTGAGTGAAAACAGATGAAAGATGGAATTTGAAACAAAAATGAAATGTCGATACAATAAATTATTCTTTCAAAAGAAATTGTGATTTGGTTCCTATATTTCATTGTTCTCTCCCCAAAATCTTGGATTTTTAACATAGCAATTGTGCCATATATAGGAGGACACAACACCTAGAAGGCTGTTAAGTGCTTGTTTTTCTTCTGTATCATTTCATTCTTATCATTCATTCTTCTCATTCTTTCCTATCATTTCCTGTTTTTAATAAAATGTGAACTAACTTAAGACTATAAAAATGAAAAAAAAGGAATCTTATATATAAAAGTAAATAAATTTGTGCTTAATTGATGGGGTAGAATACTGCAATATTGCTAGAGTTAAGGAAAGGAGGAAATGGTTTTAGGTTTTCTGCATACAAAAATGTAGAATCATAATTAGCAGGCTTATTGTTAGGAAATGATCAATAATATTAACAAAGAAAATTCAAGTCAGAAAACAGCTTAGCAGAGTAGTGCCAGAAAACAGAAAAAAAAAAATCTGGGAAAAGACAGAGATCTCTTCTTAAAAATGCCCAAACATGTAAGAAGTATTTTATCATTTGAGACAGAATAAATGAATAAAACACTCCAGATGTGTTAGGGCAACTGTGATAAAATGTAATTTATACCTAAATGTTAAAAGAAAGAGAACTGAACACACACATACAATGAACGTTTGCATGTCAGAACTACCAGCTGCACGTTCAGCTGCTTTCTCAGCCTTGGTAAAGTGTACTTTTGCATACCTCTACACATGCAGTTGAACACGCTTTTCTCAAAATCTGTCTTTCATTGCAATAATTTAATACTTTCCAACCAACTATATTTTATATTCAAGATAGTGATGAAATATGAAAACATAAATATGCTGCTCTGAAAGCAGCCCTGTGGCTTCCCAAATTGAAGTTTCTTTGCAGTACTTAAGATTATTTTCATAAACCTCCGTAAGAGCTACACTCTAGAGCTGCCCTGTTAGCAGAGAAGGGCTATTGTCGCAGTATTTTTGGACATTTCCATACCAAGAGCTTTGAAGTAAATCCTTCAAAAATAAGCACTCTTGGACTTCTAAATCAAGTTCAAAATAGTTCAGATAAACTTTGGATCAGCTTTTGAACTTTTGGTTGTTTATCTAAATTAAGTATAAATTCTGAAAGTTTGGGGGTTCTCTTCTAATTTGAAGCTTCTGGTTTAGTACAGAGATACTTAATAAATTGTATTAATGATCTTTGTAAGATTCAGAGGTGATAAATTGCTGAACAGTGCAAGGAAACAGGTTGATAAAATCATTGGTATCAGGAAATGTAATTGATGCATTGTGTCTGGAGATTTGAAGTGTTTGTTGTGGCAGCTGTACTCATTTCCAGAAAAAGATACAGCCTGGAAAAATACTTTAGGAACAGATTTGCTCTCCATCTTCACTTCAAATAGAACTATCCAGCTAATTTGGGTGTATTTGGTGAAATTCTCTGTTTCTCTTCACTGGTCATCTGAATTTGGATTTGACTTTCATTAAAATATTTTGGTTATGTGGCACTGCTAAAGGAATGAAGTTAGCAAACATGTGCCACTGTATGAATTCCTCATTGCTCTTTTTTATGAGATCAGTGTTCCTATTTTAATCCAGATTTCTAGATTGAATGTTTGGTGCTTTGGAAATGAGGCTTAAACCAATGCCAACATAAAAGCAGTAGTTCATGAATTCAATGTTCAATGAGATGAAAATTAGTTTAAAAAAAAAAAGAGATTATCAGAAGGATGGCACTAAATGAAAAATGAACGGACAGGTAGGAAGTTACTTGGGATGTCTGAGTTCTTCACAGTGGTGCCTCTTCACTAAAGTTGTGAATTTTGAAAGTGGCATTTCGGCTTTTTCTGTATTTTGCTCCATTATTCCATCAATTCTACAAATAAAAGTCAGAAAAAAATAGCACAGTGGGTTTGGATGCTTCCACCCATATTTGCTACCTGAGCAATATGCTCGCCCAGGAGAGTGCAGGCTGCCTCTCTCTCCCTGAAGCTCCTTGGCAGGGCTAAAACCCAGCTTTTGAGGACGTGTGAGGAAGATGGGGTCTTCCAGGAGCTTCTGCTGGGATCATCCTGTATCCATATCTCCCCAGGAAAACTCGGGAGCTTCTCCTTTGCCTCAGCTCTCATAGCTGCAAGGTACTAGGAATGCATCACCAACCAACCAAGCAAACAAAAAACTCTGAATCAATAGACAAGAGCTACCTATTTTGCTGAAATGCTTTTCATATTAACAGTTTCACATTCATAGTTTCATACAAACTGCCAGCTCTTCACACCACGTGGTCCTTTTTGATTGAGTGCTCAACTGTCAGCGTTAGCTCTTAACTTGAACAGCAGGGTGAACCTGTTGTGAGCAATAGCATCTAACTTTTTAGGTTTAGATGCAATAAAATAGATCTATTTCTTATTTTATTGCAGTGAAAATACCAGAGATTCAGTTTCCAGACTTGTCCCAAGCATTCCTTTTGGATGGCTTAATCTCCTTTTTCCTCTTTTCTTTCTTTAGGGAATGGGAATAATTTAATGCTGCTTATATCATTTTTCTGTTTAGCTTGTAAGATTCTTAGAGTGCATTTTTGCATGGAAGTTGGTTCAGTTGGGCTCCAGTCAAAACCATTCCTATATAAGTAGTAATTGCAGATGGGGGCTTGTTAGTGATTCTTTTAAGTACTTCTAAGTGTTGCACTTGTAACAATAACTCAGAGCAGCCTAGGAAAAAATAATTTCACTTATATTTCCCCTCTATCAGAAGATGAATATGCATAGAAATAACTGGAATGTGTAGGAATTTGATTTAAAATGGAAACGTGAATTTTACTATATTCTGATTTGGCCACAGGGAATTGTATTTGGGTTTTCCTGAGAGTCAGTCTGCAAATGTACATCAGATAGGGGAAGCTTATGGCTGAAAAAGTATTTTCAGAGTCAGTTATCTTAAATTGGGTAATTTTTATAAAGTATGATGCATAAATGTGTACAGTTCTCATAGTTTAATTTCTGTATCAAGAACTAGTTTTAAAAAAATAGAAACTTCTCTCAAATATTCTCTGGGAGCAATCCAACAGGCAGGAAATGCTCTACCTCAGTCTCGGATTATAGCAGCTGCTAGAAGTTCTGAAAATATGGAGAGCAGTGAGTACTGCTTGGAGGGTCGTAGGAGACAGAGGTTTGCTGTGGAAATCTTGACCTTACAAAAGCAACTGATGCCAAGTGTGACTGCTGTGTCCTTAGGCTCTGTTCAGTGGCCATGCTGAACTTGGATGTTTTAATAGTATGTAACTCCAGAGATTGCAGAAACTCATATTAATGAGTTTATTAATGAAACATACATATTAAATATACATATTATATATATACACATACATATTAAATATGTATACATACATATTAAATATACATACATGTTAAATATCTATGTTTCTAAACTATATATTTCTATATAACTATAGAAACACCTCTTGCAGAATAGCTAAGAAAAAGAACTTCAAAATACAATTGTTATTTAACTATTATTTCCTCTACAATTGGGTCCTGTAGCTACGCCAGCATGGCGCTGTTTTCATGCTCTGAGGGAACTACTTGCATCTGGTTATCTAGGCTGTGTATTTTTCTTAATTTTGTGCAGGATGGTGGTAAATGCAGATGTTTGCAATGTGCTCATTTGATTTTAAGGATGATTTTTCAAACAGGAGAGACCTCATTTTCTCCCATATAGAATGTGGATTTGCTTTTGTTCTGCTTTGTTCTGTTTATGGTTTTCATGACATACTCTGTCTTCTTAGGTTTTAGGAAGGCACATGGATCTGTTTTGCCTTGGCCCACGCTCATGTTAACATGAACATTACCAAAAATTGATGAGGGATCCTAAGCCACAGCAGCTTTTAGAAAGGCTAGTTGATATCCACATGTCTTGGAGCTGCAGTCTGTAGTATTTGTTCAGTGCACAACTATTACTGAGATCCACAGTTGCTTCACCACAAGGAATTTGCTGCATTTGCACATTATTATTAAATGGTCATAATTTTCAAGGCATCAGGAGGAATCTGGCAGGGACTGCAAGTAAGGCAAAATGCAGAGTATGATTTCTTTAAAAATAAACGGAAACCTTTATTTGGTGTTGGTAATCATAACCTTCTGCTTCTCGTTTCTGCATTGAAATCTTACTGCCTAAAGTTGCCTAAATATTTCTGATAATGAAGATGTAACAAATAGTCTGAATTGACTAAAATAGTCAGATTGAAAGTTTTTAGACTATTTTTAGCCCTGTTCTGTGGTAATCAGTAGAAAGTGGTGGCCATAAAGCACTTCTATTAATGTAATTAGATGTCCCTAAGTTTTTCTTGCTGTGCTCCAAAAAAAAAAAAAAAAAAAAAAAAAACAAAAAAAAAAGTACAGTAAATATTATACCCATCTATCTGGAAGCTAAAGAATGCTTTCCCACAGACTTCCTTTGTGTTTGGACTGAAGTCTGATGTATTTCAAACAATCTGAAAAATATTTAAAACAAACCCAGAACAGGATGGGATGATTGCCAGGCCATTACAGTATAACCTTTATGCAAATTTTACTTTGACACATTTTTGTGACAGTGCTCAGCAATAAATTTTAGAGGCTGCCAGCGTTGTCTAGACTGCAAACCAAGAGACTGTCGCGCATCAAGTTCTGCATGAGTTGGATTTCAGCTACCTAAAATGGTCATGAAAGTATTTGCATGTGCACATGGTTCGTGGTTGGGCACTATCGCTTCCCCGGAGCGATGTGAGGCATTTCCAGGAGTCACTGCAGGGAGTTTTAGCTTCATGCACCCAATACCCAGCAATTCGGGCTGGGCCAGGTGGGGGATAATGAAAGCTTAACATTATTTTTCTTGAAATAAATGACTAAAAGTTAACGTGGGAGGCCAGTATTAGAGTACCCCTGGTGCCCGGCTAGGCTGGGGAGCCCCTGGAGCCCCAACCTGGATGGACCCTCAGCGGCAGACGTGGCCCGCGCATTCCCATGCGCCGGCGATGGACAAACCGGCAAAGAGCCCTGGTTGTGCCAGGTGGACTGCTTTCCACAGAGAGGGTTTTTTTTTTTAATGTTTTATGGAGCTTTGCGAGGGGCTCCGTGCCTATCGAATACAGCCCTGAAGAGGGAAACAATGCAATTGCTGCTGCCAAAAACTAGTGCAAGCTCCCGAGGATATGGCCTAAAATGGTTAGGAATTCCAATTTAGATGTATGCTTTTCCCCTCGTGAAGAGAAATAAGTGGCTGTTGGGCTTCTGGGTTTGCCTGTGTGTACATGCACGCATGCGCCGTGGGGTTTATGTATAGCAAATGTAAACCAGATCCTTGCTGTCCTTCCTAACTCGGTCCTAGGTGACACTAACGCTTTTCCAGCAATGGAATATAAGGAATTTGGCTTCCTCGGAATCTGTTAATGAAAAATTGGCTCACTTTAACATGAGGGTGTCCCTCAACACTGTGCCCTATTACAGCAATAACTTTCCTAAGTTTCACATTATTTTTGCAGCTTCACCTTACACCAGAGTTAGAATAGCAAGTTCAGTATGTAAAATATTTCTGTATAATGGAAGCTTGTTTATTCTTTCCTGCAAGAAACTTCCTTGCTGAAAATTTCTGCACATGGAAAATCAGTTAAGCAAAGGTTTAGAAAATCTAGGTATGTTAAGAATACCATACTCATTTCAGTAGTTTTCTTTAAGCATAATTGAGTATATCTTCTAATGTGTACACACACACACACACACACACACACACACACACACACACACCAGGTTTTTTAAGGACATGATTCTGTTCTACTGTTTTTGCTTTGATCTTTTTAGTGACATCATCATCCTGAAAAGATGGGTTGCATGCACTGAAGATTTGTAACTGTTCCATGAAGGTATGAAAGATGAAAATGTTAAGCAGTGCTAAAGCTCATGACTAGTGTGGCATACTTTCAGCATCAAAATATTTTCAAATCTGAAACTAAAATGAAAAAGCATGGTCACAAGCAAAAATTTGGGAATCTGTGGGAATCTGCTTGGAATTACTTTCCTACAACTATCATTCAAGTTTTTTCAAAACTG
>JAVCKT010031188.1:0-11960 GCA_032273925.1 Rhynchotus rufescens | reverse complement strand
GCCCAGAGAGGTTGTGGAGTCTCCTTCTTTGGAGATCTTTAAAACCCGCTTGGATGCAGCCCTGTGCCACGTGCTCTCGGTGACCCTGCGTGTGCAGGGGGGTTGGACTCGATGACCTCTGAGGTCCCTTCCAACCCTGGGCATTCTATGGTTCTATGATTCCCTGACAATACAAGAAAAGGGAAACCTTGGCTAGGTATTTTGTTAATTTCTTCATTCATGCAACAGTTGATTATAGAATCACAGAATAATCAAGGTTAGAAGGGACCTCTAGAGATCAGCTAGAGATCATCTAATCATCATTATAGGAGATGATATTCTCTTTCTGCCTTGCTTTTTTCTCCTGCAATACTTCTTTTTGTTCTTATTGGCTGTCTTTGTTTCTCAGTACTGTTTTGAGATGCTGCACATGCAACCTCAATAGACAGAGGGGCTTATATCCTATTCTTGCTGACTCTCATCCCCTTTCTTATCCTCCTGGGATCTAGCAATCCAGGCTATCTTCTTGACTCATTGCATAAAAGGAGGATGGCATCATCTCTCAGTCTTCTGTTTTTCCAGAAGTTCAGTCACTATGCAGCTGACCTCTGTTCTGGACTCTTCATGTTTCTATGTGATCACATGTAATATCTTCTCATTTATGACTGCAAAACCTTAACAAGAAATAAAAGGTATGAGGGAGTTAGCAGTGATATTCAGTGCACTGCATTTCTAATCCAGCTTTAAATACGCAATACATGCAGGATAAATTGGCAGTGCAGCAACACTGACTGAGATCCTCTGAGGACCTTAACTTTAATATTGATAAATCACCTGTATGGGAATGCTCACTGTTAAAAGAACTTGTGCTAAATCAGAGTACAGCAACAGATACTGCAAATCCACATACTCAGTCCTAACACAGGAGGTCCTTTTTGATTTTATCAGTTATATCAAGTTTATATCAATTACAGAATATTTGGCTTTGTCTTGTACATCTTTTTAATATTTGCAAATTCACTAAACAAAAGTCAAAATCCTACATCAGCAAACTGAAAAAATCATGACAACATGAAGCAGCCAATTGAGTAACTACAGATTGATATAACTGAATAGGCAGCTATTCCAGTGCCATCAGCAGAGTACCTCGGTTAATTCATTAATAGTATTTATTAGATATCTGACTTACAGCTAAATAGGATATTGCTCTAAAGAAAGTTTTTTTTTTTTCTGAACTGCATTCAATGTTTTCTGATCCTTTTCTAGAGCACTCACATTTTGCAAGGCATTTATCTTTTGGTGACAGTAACAAGGCAATTCAGTTTTCACTCTAGGGGCCAACATACTTGTGTCAGAGAAGCACATTAAAAAACACAGCAGCTTCTTAAAGTGAAATGTAAAACTAAGAAATGGACTGCAAAGGATATTGATTGACTCAGATGGACAGTTGGTCACGACATTAATGGACAAATATTTCATGCCTTTGATTTTTGTCTGCTGAAGTTGGAAAATATTACGTCTGTCCCCACAAAAAAAAAACAAACCCATAAGAGCCATAAATCAAAATACCTTGTCTGGTGGCTTCTTTTTCTCAATAGCCATCTGTTTCACTTCTTAAAGTAAGCTCTCATGCAGGTCCATATTGGAGCTTTCCCTTCCAGAAAAGGTATGTTATTATTCTTGATCACCTCTTTGAATGTTTTCTGTAATACCTGCCCTCCCCTTCCTTATTATATCAGTAGATTGTCCTTTGATTCTGTTCAACAGGATGGTGGACCCTGCAAATGCAAGAAACTTCACAATCTATTCCAAATCATTCAGGAAGGTGCAGACGTACCACTCTATCACAGAGATTCATTTGTTAGCGAGATATAGGACTCAGTATTCGGTCTCACGACTCCTTGTTGCTCTGGCCAACTTCTGAATGACATCTGTTGAATGCTTGAAATGAAAAGTTTCAAGTGCTTCATAATTTTCCTCTGAGATGTAAATGAATCTTCTGGTTGATGGTAATAATAAAAACCAGCCTATATATTCAGAACAGCTGCTGACATATAAATAGGTCTTTCACTTAAAAAGGAAATGAGCCTCCCCTAAGAATACTGATCACACAGGTTACAGAAGCCCAATAAGCAATTTAGGATGATTGCAATAAGCTTCAGGGGGTAAGCATCTGCATCCTTCTGACTCAGGAAGAACCTCTTGCTGAAAAGATCCAGACTGATAAAGAGTCTTATCTTGACAGAACTACTACTGTGGCACAGCAGAGAGAATTAAGACAGGGTATATAAAGGATATACACAAAAGCTAAAGCCTTGGACCACACCACAACTTCATATTTTCCTGGTGTTTCTTTTGAAGCTCTTCTGGGAAAATAGTCTTTTCTGTGTAGCAAGGAAGGAAAGAAATATAGTTCTCATAAAAACAAATACCAACTGCTGCAAATCTAATTCACCCATGGCACCCAAGAGAAAAAGATCACAGAACTTGAATTGATTGGTTGTTCAACATAAATTCAAATATTTTAATATTTCTTTCTGTAAAAGTGATTTATTTGTTAGTAAGGATATTTTACTTTATACATACAAAACCAGATCACTTGGCTAGCATGCTTAGAAGTTATCTGCTTTAGCTTATTAAAACAACAACAACAACAACAAAAAAGGAATGAGAGAAAATGATGCATGAACTGCTCTTTTACCTGCCAGCCCAGATGCCAAATCCTGTCACCACTCTAACAGACAGCCTCTCAGCACTTTACACGCTAAAGCAAAACAGGAGGAGCAGGACAAACCACCCACTGAAGACAACTGAAGCCCAGCTCCATTTGGTATTGATCAGCAATTAGTGAGCCTGTAGGCTGATGAGAAGAGCAGCTCTCTCCAGGGAACATACCTTTGTTTATGGCTAACCTCTGTCCAACAGAGCCAGGGAGTGAGATTTAGCACCTCACTGGTGATCACCCACACCATCTACCTGATGGACTTCTCCCTGGGATGGCTAATTAGTCCTCTGTAAAGCAGAGCCCATAGGGCAGCCTGTCCTACCCCTTAAGGAACTATTCTTACTAAGTAGCTGGTACACAGCCACGTATTTCTGAGAGGTAAGAAGAGGCATTTGCTGAAGAGACAGATACAAGTCAGGCCATGTTGCTTCATTTCAGAGCCTAGGAATACTCCCTAGCAATGCAGAAGTAGAAATTTATCTCAGCTGCTCTATCAATACCCTTCTCAACATTTTCCCTTCATCTCTATTTCCTACTGGGAACTTACCCTATTTAAGTCCATCAGCCAAGAAATATGGCCTATACAGATTTCCAATACCTATATGCCACTTCATAATGGACAGGGGCTAACTGCTTTCCTTAAATTCTTAAAAATTCATATGTTCTGCTAGTGTGTCAGTGTACTTAAGGAAGTTAAGATCAGACAGGAAGAAAATTCAAGCTTCAGTGTTGTGAATATTACCTGAAAGAAATCTTTGCCAGGGGATTTCCACAAACCTGTTATACACTGCTACCAGGAAAGTTCAGAAATACTAAAGACTATTAATTTTTTTCACTATGTATCAACTTCCAAACTCAGAAATCTCTCTGCAATTATAGTATACTTCATCTTTTAATGAAAATATTTTGATTATGAAATAAGATCAAATGTTCACAAATCCTTTTGTAAGAACTTACATTCTGTGTCATTCATTTGAGAGTAGCCACCTCCAGGGAGGTTTGGCAGCTGGAGCTCAAGGCCATCACTGAACGAGCTCAGCTGAGAGTGGTGTCTTTCCATGAGTGGCCATGTGGCCATGGACCCACCATTGCCCTGCCTGGTCCTGCAAGGATGCCTGTTGCTGAGGGCTGGGTCTGTCCTGTCTGTCCCCATGCCCAGCTCCTTCAGGGTGGTGGTACAGGCTGTGCTCTCTTCTGCTGGCAGATAACCCCACACAAATGTCCTTAGCCAAAGGTAGCATCCTGGTGATGCTCTGACTCTTCTAGACTCTTGCTAAATCTTTTTGTTTCCCTTTGTATTCTCAAAATATGTCCTATCCTTTTCATTGCCAATGATAAAACACTGCCCTAGGCCTTCTGCAAAGCGATTCCATAAAATGTATTGTGGATCTATGTGGCTTGCATTACAGATTGATCTGTTTCAACTTTAAAATACTATGACTTTGAATAACAGTGCTCAAGACTTTTATTGGCATCTTAAAAAAAAAGTTGGCTTATTTCTGGCTCAGGCATTGCTAATAGTGGGGAAGGGTTTTGCAGGTGAGATACAGGGTACTGTCTACACCTACGCTCCTCCACCTGCAAAACATGTCATACTGCTGAAGAAGAGTAAATGAAGTGTGAGGCATCCTGTGTGTTTCTGATTGTATTCTGGTAATACAATGAGACATGCAAGGAAGGAATCCTTGACCACAGTAATTTATAGGCTAAGTAGCATGACAAGGATGTGTCAAATGGTTATCTAGATGTGTGACCTCAGCCTATGCAGACCTACCTCTGTAGCCCAGCTACTGACAGCACCGCATCTGTGACACCACAGATTTAAATACCAAGTAGATATTTAGGATATCCACATGGATACAACTTGAAATCGAACAATTCTGTTGTGCGGGACAAATTAGTTTGTGCTAGATAAGTAGCTGTATGAGAGCTCTGTAGACAACCATAGCAAAGCTGATGACAATAAGGAGAGCCCAAAGATTTCAGTTCACTTACTTTTTACTGGACCAGATGAAAATAAAATTAAAACAAAAAATATATACTTTTTCTACTATTACAGTGGCTAGAAGCACTTTTGATGAATTGGGAAATCACGGTACAAAGAACTGAGCAGCAAATAAAATGATTCCTGAACTGAAGAGTTTACAACACCAGTAGAGCAATGTCTACAGAGTGAGCAAGACCAAGAAGTATCAGACTTTAATTTACAGTTGATGTCAAATCTAAAAAGCAATTCGATATGTAGGTCTGATATTCAAAGGGAGCAAACACGACTATTACAAAATGTGAACTTCCTGAAATAGAGGAGAAAAATGCTGAAAGAAACAGATAAAGAGAGATGTATTAGATAAATACCTTGAGGAATCTTGGCCATAGTCTATCTCAGTTTTTAGAAAGTTATTTTTTAAAATAATAAAGTGAATTTCCATAAAAGCCCAAACTGCCTCTCTAGTATTTACAACATAATATCAAAGCAGTATACTGGAGTACATATAAAAATTTAAACCTTTTCTCTTCTGGCTTTGACAGTATTGTGAAAAGACAGAACTAGAATACTTTTGGCACTAATTAAAACTCCCTGTTGAGATCCAAGTAGTTAGAAATTCACATAAAGTGTTGTTATAGCAAGACAGTAATCAAGATGAGTTTTAATATAACTGGGAGGAAAAGCACTGGCAAGTAAATATAAACATTTGCCATTGCAGGTAGAGCAGATTTTGAAGGTGCTTTAATGAATCAATATATCTTATGATACCAAGTTAAAATTCTGCTGATGGCACAAACACTCCTGCCTTTTCTAGCCTATTAGCTTACAGTACAAGGAGGAGAAAAATGGAGAAGTGAAAATGAATCTACATCTTTGTATAGCAGCTCTTTAAAAATATATATATTCTAAGAACTGGGCTTAAGAGGACCATAAAGGGGAACAGTATAGTTGTTAGGTGTAATTGTTGACCTTTCCTAATGAATTGCTGGTATTTAATTATTTTAAAATTCCTACGTATGTTAGCAACTTCATGAGTTCTATAACATATAAAACATTTGCCAAACTGCTAAAAATGTAATAGAATGAAAATAAAAAGTCACAAAAATTACAGTCCAATAAAATATAACATTTCAAAAATAGTAGGCAAATATAATTTTGAGTGTTAAGTTCATAAAGTGTTAAGTTCATGTGTCAGAGTTATGATGCTCACTGAGTCTGAAGACTGGATCTTTAGCCATAATAACAAGTTAAATATGCCCCTACACACTCCTAGGCATCAAGGCCAATAGATATGGAATGGCCTGCAGAGATGTTTACCACCATCTATGTTAGTAAAGTACCTGGCTTTGCAAATCCGAGTGACAGAAGGAAAATTGTCTATTGGGAATGGCTTCTAACCCATCCCTACTCCAAATCTGTGTCTGGGAATTACTGAGGAGAGTGCTATGACAAAGGGTCTTTCTAATTGTATATATACTCTGTACAAGTATGGATGACTGTAATGCCTGGAGGCATTTTTAAACACCTTAATTTACTAATGTAGACATACGTGGGGAGTTTATCCTCATGTTATTTGTTAATGTACCATAAGCCACAGAGGATGTGTGAGTTGCCTGTTTATTACTGCAGTGCAAATATATATATATATATATATATGCAAATATATAGTGCAAATCCAGCAGGCATAACAGAAGCTAACTTCTTAAAAGATGAAAAGTTGGTGGTCCTGACAGATGTGAACAGCTTTCCCAAGCATGTGTGAAATCAGAATCGTAATCAAACCTTTTTTTAAAATTTTACTTTCTAATGATGTGTTAAGCTAGTACAGTCTTACGAACCATCAGAACAGTTAAAAATCTGTCAGGCTGATCTGTGACAATATCATATGTTCTCTTGAGAAACAGTAAAACATTGCTAAAGGTGTAAAGTGCCCAATGAAAAACACCATTTAAGATATAATGGAAATATTTCTTTGAAAATACCAAAAGAAAAGAAGCATGCTTTCAGTCTTCTAAAGCTGAGTTCTTTTCTGAAAGCACAGAGTATGAGTAGGAAAAGGTTGCTCATATCAGTGTGACTCATCTATCTGCTCTTTACTTCCAGTAGTAAGACCAAATTGAAATCTTGAAATATCCAAAAGTTGACCAAAAATTATTTTGTTTTCACATAACTTTTTTTTTTTAGATTATGAATAATGGTAAAATTATGCACTATTCATTTGTTTAAGGAAAGTTTTATGCATAGAACTGAAATACAATATGCTCAGTAACTTTGTTTCACCCATTGTATTGACTCACAAATGCCTTAATATTGGTTAAAATCATCGTTCCTGGGAATGTCAAGCAGTTGAAATATTCAGAAAGTAAACTTCCACTTGTTAATTCATAAAATTCTGGGGCTGAATCATAAAGGTTGTTTTTTTATTTGTTTGTTTGTAATGGAAAGGAACATCTCTTCCCACTTCACTTCAATGTTGGTAGAAGCAAACATTGAAAACTATTGCATTCCTGCATTTAGAGCTGGTTTAATTGCATTACAAAAAAGGCTTGTCTACAAGAATAATTAATTTCTCTGCAAATACAGACACTTGTGCCTTTTAATACAGTCTAAGTGGTCTTATGGCTTTCTAAAATAACAGAAGCCACAAGGGTATTTCAACATATAAACACAATCCATTGCATTTTTGATCTTCTATTTATGTGGTCCATTTAGCTTAACTCTCTAGAGTGTTACTACACTTTTGATACGGATGGTTGGCTATGACAAGATGAGAGAATGAGTACGGGTTTTAGAAAAAGTAAGCATTTTCTTAAAGTGCATTTCTCCTTTATTTACAAAAATTGATAATTCTACGAGTAACAGACGAATCAGAGCAGTTTAATCACACCCTAGTATCTGTCACTGCAATATTTTCTGAGCTCCTTGTGCATAGAGAAACACCTTGAGTTCCAGTCTTGTCCAGTGTCTCAAACAGATTTCCATTGTCCAGCAAACATCGAAGCAAGAAGGAACGTTTTTAAGGTAAAAAGGAGGACCAATCTAGTGTAAGTCCCCTGCTTAGGTTGTCTGGCATGGCATCACACAAATCTTTTTTTTTTTTTTTAACACAGGTTGCAATAGCCAATGTGTAGAAATTCTGCAACTTTATATTTAATAAACAACACAGCCAGATTTTACAAGCTTTCAAGGTTGTGCTATATCAAAAGGAACAAAAATTCTCCTTAGAAATTATCCGTAAGTTTTGGAGATGATAATTGTATTAATTATTTGAACTGCTATTAAATCCTGGATGTAAAGCAGCACACACATGATCTCAGAAAAGCTTGGCGTAAGTACAAGCCAATAGTGACTGCTTTATACAGACTGTAAAATGGACAATCTTTTCTCAGAGGCAGTTTCAAAAGCTAGCTGGGGCAGAAGAAAACAAAGATGATGAAGAACGTGCTTGTCTCAGGCTACCTAATTTTTTAAATATTTGATTCATAAAATTTTTAGAAGACTTGTTTGCAAGTATTCAACATTTAACATGGAAATCTATGGCAGATGAATCATGACTGTGTGTAGTTGGGATGTGAGCTCATTTCAGGCCTAACGAGAGATTGTTTTGTTCTGTGGATCTCTGTAAATCTCTGGATTATTTCTAATGAATTGTCATGGTTTTCTGTGTATAAAACTACATTTTCACCAGAAAAGAAAAAAAAAGATATATTGAAGTTGTTCAACAACCATTAACTCTTTGAACTGAGTTTCTGGTGTGAAATTTCTTAATATGTCTTATTCTCTGCAATATTCTGTAACTTCCAAGAACATCCCTATGGAACTCATTCATTAGTATATTGAGAGAATGCAAACAGCTGGACCAAATTCAGTTCTGTAGTCTATTTGTGTAAATATTTGGATTAGTTACCTAGCGTTACTAACACGTACCATTACAGCACTAATAACCATCTGCATAACACCAGAAATAGCTTAAAAGAGAGAAAAACATCCCATATCTTTCTTTTATAACCTTCTGTAAAGCTATCAACACACTCTAAGTATTGTCTGGGTAAGATTTGTAATAACGAATAACACCTTTTACTAGAGACGACTGACACATCTGGGAGAAATGGACAAGCATTTGGGCACAGAAAATTCTTCTTCAGGCTTAAAATAGCAGTAGCAGGTGGATACAAGTTGAGAATGCGCAAGCCATATATGTCAAACACCATATACAGGGCTGAGAGAAAAAGTCAGACAGAGAAAATGTGAAGGGAAAAGGTGGTAAGTGCAAACTGACTTTAATAATAACACCAGAGTGGCTGTACTGGGCCAGATGAGAAAATTATTTAAATGTATATCGTATCTTAAACAATGGCCCACACAAATAAAATTCCTATTTTCCATGAAGTTCTTCTTTTCTCACCTACATCCATGCAACAATACATTTTAGCAAAGCTGTGTAAGTAAAGGTCAAAATGAAATACAATGAGTACTAACTGCAACTACCAATGGAATTTCACAGTATTAAGCAGTCTTGTATGTTTGACCTATCCTTAACCAAAAAATATATTAATAGCTACCATTAGGTATATAGCTAAATGTCTGGAATCTGACATGTGAAGAACAGTTAGGTGAACAGGAAGGCAAAAAAGAACATAAAATTGCTGTGCTTTCCCACTCTTGATGCTTGTTAGAAGAGCACTACAACCACCTAGTGGAATTTTCCTTTACTACAGTGACTTTAAAATGCCATTTTGCAAGCAGCAGTAGCAATATAATTCTACTTTCTGAGAAAGTCTGATGTTAGTAAGTCATATCAACACTAAATCCTAAATCACAGGAGTTAGGGCCAGGAAGGCTCCCGCTAGGGTCCTGGCTCATCTTCCTGACATGCAGGACTACTATTACAGTTTTGCCCACTCCTGCTTTTCACCTACTTTAAATGTATCAAAAGATGGTATTTTCCTGGCTCATCCTGGGAGACAGTTTTATAACTTTCATACATGACATTCTAAAATGTCCTTTTCCTATGAACTTATTATTCTTTGTAATTCCAAATACATTCCTCTACTTCTATACTATATTTCAAACCTAGTGATTTCAGTTCTGTCTCCTCTGTGATCTGTAGCTGTACTGATAAGCAGGGTTTAACTCTTTCACTTATCTCCGCAAAATTGGTTTTCTCAACTATCTAGCTATCTTTTGATTTCTTTTCTGAATTCTCAGAAGCACATCATATTCACATCTTTCATATTCATATCTTTCTGGTGGCATGTGCAAGATCAAATGAAAAGCATGCATAGAAATATTGAGGACAATTTAAAATATGTTTTAACGGTGTGTATTTTTATAGCTAGAACATATTCAAACTTTCTTATATTCTAAATTAATCTCAGGAATGCAGGAAGGAGTTGGCGATTCTTCTCCATTTTCAGTGAATAGGAAACATAATCAAATTTCATTCCTTCTATGCTTGCTATGCTCTCTATGCTTTTCCTAGAGACCACTGGGAAAAGCATTTGTAAAAATCTTTTGTAGCTCTCAAATATAAAGCACAGGAGCCTCATATACAGCTATACCTTCAGCAAGCTCTTGCTTCAAATGTCAAAGAATTAATTTTGATTACCTTGAAAATAACTTTCCAAAATACCATATATGAAACTTAGGAGGTGCACTCAGGGCAAGCTTCTTGCAAAGTCCTAGGGGCATAGGCTCTGCTTTCCTTGCTTGCATAAGAAACACAAGATTTGACAGATGACTTCTGGGTAGGACAAAGGAGCTTAATGAGACAATTTGAAAATCCGCTTGATATTGGATTATGCTAGGCTTTTTCACAAAAACACACGCCAGAAAAATGAGACTAAAGATGAAATACTATTTACTCCGGCTACTCTTTCAATATATAGCTAAGAGAAAGCTTGAAAGATACAGCAAGTGTTCTGTTTTTACTGCAAATGCCATAGCAGTAAAGGATGCATATTGCAACAGAAATTAAAAACAAAACAAAACAAAACAAACAAACAAACAAACAAAAAAAAACCCAAACAAACAAAAAAAGAATTTCCTAATGAGTAAATTGCATTTAGCAGTCTGGTGCATCTCATGGTTGTTAATGATAAAATGTTCAATGACGAGCTACCCCTGCTTGCTCACAAGCTCTGAGGTGTTTTTCAGCTGTTCTCAGAACATTTTTACCACAAAGAAACAGGCTCCCACGGCAAGCAGATTTCCTTAGTTTAATCTCAGAAGGTCCTACAGTGGAACTTCTAAATTTTTATTGTGTTTGCTGACTGTGGTTTGTTTTATTTCCCAGATATGACCTTTCTTTAGTCAATAATTTCTATTTTATTTTCTCTTACATGAAGCCTCATTCAGATTTAGAGGGATATTCATCTCATGGAACTTAAAACATCTGTGTTGTGGATGTAAGTAGATGTGTAAGAATCTCTTTAAAACTAGCAGATAGATAGATAATCACCTTCAAGACATGATAAATTCGATGTAATTTAAGCCTTTGCTCTAGGATGAGGTGAATCATATCAAAGAAATGTTTGTATCTCTTCAATGATTATAACCGGAATCTAGGCATGTATTTTCTATTACTATGTCTGAGTTGTAAATGTGAATTCCAGTGACCCAGCCACATTTTATCCATTCATAGTTCCCTGTTTTGCTACAGTAGAATGTTCAATACAGGTTAAGTAAAATGCTGTTGACATATTTCCAGTTGTCTGAAAAGTCATGTGCTTTCCTTTCTACATGAAATATATTTCCAATTTCTATCTAATTTTGAAACTTCAAAAAATTTGGTGAAGTAAGCTCAAAAAGAGATTTTTTTTTAACTGTGGTACTGTTATAAAAAATAACATTTTCTTAGACCAGATTGTTCTCATATTTTAGAAGAAATAAAATGATCTGGAATGTTTCCAATACATCCACAACTGAGTACTTCAGTGCCAGGATTAGAAGCACATTTAAAATCATCACTAGTACGAAAAGCATTCAGATTAGGGGTTGACCTGCTGGAAAGCAGCTCCATGGAGAGTGATCTGGGAGTCCTGGTTGACACCAAGTTAACCATGAGGCAGCAGTGTGTCCTCATGGCCAATAAGGCCACTGGGCTCCTGGCTGCATCAGGAGGATGTTGCCAGCAGGTCAAGGGAGGGGATCCTGCCCCTCTACTCAGCTCTGGTGAGGCTGCACCTGGAGCACTGTGTGCAGTTCTGGGCCCCCCAGTATAAGAGGGACGTGGAGCTTCTCGAGAGGGTCCAGAGAAGAGCAACCAGG
>JAVCKT010031185.1:0-12523 GCA_032273925.1 Rhynchotus rufescens | reverse complement strand
TCCAGGATTATACATAAGAGATAAAGAAGTGTGCATATTTTCACAGAAATAACAGGCACTCAGATAATTTCTGACCCATATATTACTGCATAGGCTGCGTCCTAAAAGCCAGGCTTTAAAGGACGACTGTTTCTTCCTACAAATATTCTACCTTCTATAACTCTTAAATGCCACACATTATGCTTAGTCTAATTTACGAAGTATTTTAATCATCTTTCAGACTAATCATCTCACTTAATTGAGATGTCAAACTTAAGAGCTCCATCACCTGAGGCCCTTTCTGGGGAAGTCGTTTTCAAGATTTAAATCATCCCCAGGTACACATCTCTTTCCTGTGGCAAACAGAGAGCTGTCTGGAATCATAGTTTAGGTGCCTTGGACAGGCTGGATGAATTTGGGCTGTTACCTGTATACCTTTTAGCAGAAAATATATATGTTTCTAGAAAGTGTCAGCTAATTCTGAGTGTCTTGGAGAACCACAGCAGAACATGAAATATTTCTTTATTTACAAATTCATAACTTTTTTCCTTCCCCCAACAGAGGCTGCTATTAACCCCCCTAAGACATCTGACAGTGAAGCTTTGTTTACAAGACTACGCAATCCAAGCACAGGCAAGTAGGGGAATAGACATGGGCCTATTAATGCTCTGGCTGATTCCTTCCATCACCAAAATATTCATGTTTTGCAAGCTGAAATAATGATGATAGTGTAAGTTCTGTGTGCCAAAGATATTGCCGGTGTTGCCAGATAGTTAATGCTATGCAAACATTTAGGATTTCTTTTATAATTTTAATTGGTTGAACTGTTTATTCATCAGGATTATTGGCAGCACAAAAAAAAAAAAAAAAGAGGTGTAATTTAAGTTCTGTTTTTAAGTTGATTAGTTTGGGGGAAATTTCAGTGTAGGGAGTTGAACTCTGACACTTTTTTAAAATCCAAATTTAGAGTTTAGCTANNNNTTACTACCTAGATTTTTAAAATCCAAATTTAGAGTTTAGCTATGCAACTTACACTATAAAATAAATAATCAAAGTTAGAAAAAGTGACTCAATTATAGTTACCAAACTTTCTGAGTCCTTATTATTTTTAACTCTAATTTTCTTCTTTCCTTGGTCCAGATAGTATATCTCTTTTCTTGTTAATAGATAATGAGGCACTTTGAATTAGAAACATATTGGAAAGACCAACTAATGCTGGCAGTTTAATGACCCTTTCTCTATCCCACAAACAGTCACTTTCTTTAGTCAGTTTTTCCCTTTTGTCAAGAATTAGTTACTGTTAGATGAGCAATGTAATAATTGTAGTATTACATGCAGCAACAAAAACTTGCAATAAACCTCAGAGTTAACATGTTTTGTTTGAAATATCTGGTTTGTGCTTTTTACATGCTATTTTGTGTTACTACCTGGTTCTTGTTATTGTCTCTTTCCATAAGCTCATTTGTTTTGTATAGAATTAAGCTGTATGTTTTTATTTTAAAAATCACCATTCGTATTCACTTAGGTTTGTAACAGAAGTCTTTGTGTAGATTTTAATATCACAGTATAATGATTACTACTTAAAGGAGGAGAATGATTTAAAACCATAGATGCAGAATGTGAAATGATTTACTGTCATAGTACCTGTTTTTCTGATTGTTCAAAAATTACAGGAAAATATACAGCCACAGGTATTTTCCATTTGCTGTATTATACTCATTTTGTAATAGATTCTATTTGCAAAAGCATAGCTATTAATTTGTGTTTCACTGTGGACAAAAAGATCTGTTTAGTTCATAGAATAGGAGATCTTGGGAAAGGTTTCTGGGGAAAACCTGAAGTGCAGTGATGTGACCAAAATCATGGGTGTGTTCCTTCAGAATTTACAGAAGTTTACTTATGGACTTGCCTAAACCTTCAGTTATGTAGCCTATTAGGAGAAGAGGGTTTGAAAATGGAAGGACTGAAACACCCTAGTAATGTCTTTTCCTTACATTTGGATTTAATAGATGGATAGTTGGTGCCAGATAGTGTATAATACCCACTGAAGGACTCAGCACGCTATAGAATTCATGTTATGTACTTGATTAAACTAAAGTACTCATGGTCCTTTTTATAGACAGGAAACAAGGACAAGGAGTTTTACCTATCTCATACAGAGACAGCTGAGTTGGGTTCCAGCCTGCACTTCAGAAGTAAGACAGGAACCAGCAAAGTGCTGAACTAAAGGGAGGGGAAATCCAGCCCACCCTGCCTGGTGTAGGCAGCCAGCTGAAGTTGTCAAGTTGGGAGCAAAGCTGCCCTAGGTTCTGCCTCTGGCCCCTGGAGTTTCTGTGTAGTGACACTGAAGGGAAACCTGTGCTTTTTAAAATAAGGGAATAAATTCAGGAGGTGAAATTAGTAGGGATGCTCCCTTTCCCAACCATTCCCCAGCTCTGCCCTGCATTTAGCCAATGTGCTCGCTGGTAGGAGTATTAAATTGTTCAGTGAGCACTTCTGGAGCAGTTGGAGTCCGGCACTGACCAGACCATGGAGTTGCCTCTCCATTGAGAAGCACGTGGTAACGATGGAAACCTTGGCGCTGCCTCCTGTCTCCTCTTCACTCCTCTTCTGCTCCTCTCTCCAAAAGAATAAATGATGATCCGAGAGTTGAAAGTGTACCCTTATGTGAGGTTAAACATCTGGTCAGCCTTTTGGATAAAGAGGGGAAAAAAACATCATCAGTCATGCCTGTGATGAGAGGTGTCTGCGTGTTTATCTGGCCTTGCTCTGCATCTGGGGTCTCTAGAGCTCACAAGCAGCATCGCTGACATCAGCTTGCAGAGGCCTGCACAGAGACTGTTTCTTGAGCCAGCCCATGAGCTGCAGGTGAGTGCAGCCTTGCAGTTTATGTTTTATGAGCAGGACTGCTGCATGTTGCAGTTGCTCATGTCTTACCCCATCTCCTTCATTTTTCTCCATGATGGTTTGAGAGCCCAGAGAGAAAAAGTCAAGCCCACAAACTTAACACACCAAATTATTGTGGGGTCTTCTGTAGTTTTGGTGCCTTCTTGTTTTAGGTATGGATAATGCCAACCCCATTTGCAGCATCTCCATTATTGCCAGAATTCGTGTGAAATGCCAGAGAAGTGACCAAAAAAAACAAAGCTTTTTTTTTCCTCTTTCCAAAGTAATGGCACAGATGAACACTTCGAAACAGTTTCTTTCAGCTACTCTCTTCTTCCCCAGCTAAGACATCTGCAGTGCATTTTCAATGGATATTCAAAAATTATTTCAAATTGTCACTTGAAGATTTGAGGATTTTGTTTCCCCTACTCCTGAGTCTGATATCTCGAGACTGGCCCAAGGAAGGGAGGAGAAGTTTTCTCGTTATCCACCTTCCCCCTTTAGTGCAGACAAAAGCTAATTCCCTGTGTGATTTTGATTTGGGTTTGGATCAAAGGCTTTGTGTTGTAAGATGAACTATTCACACATCTTATTTATTGATTCAAATTCAGTTTGGTTTATAGAGCTGGTAAACGAACATCTGTATATAATAGTTTTCTTTGTCTGAGCTTTCTTTGTAGTGAGTTTATGTAGAATGCGTGTATGATTTTGTGTGTGTATGTGTGTGTATAAGGCACATTCTTTCGACGTATTGGGTATTCTTTTGATTTTTGTGCAAGCTTCCAAACACAAACCAGATTTCTTTTCAACAGGGGAAGCAACCCTTTACTTGTTCAATAGTGGTGCACAGCAGCTGTTTGAAGTGAAATGTTTTCAAGAGGAGTATCATTCCTGGTTTATAGGTCAGACTGTTGAACAAGGTGAGTAATATAACGTATCCTTTCCCGAACTGTAACTAATGTTCAACCTCATACTTTCTCCCTGTCTTACAATAAATTTACAGGTATTTCTTCTACTTGTTGAGGCGTGCTGCATCACATCCCCACCTTCTGACACACTCGGTTACCATCTGGACCTAACCAGGGCTGGGGGCTTTGTGGTCTTCTTTTAAAAGGCTGCCTTTGGCAGTCTCAATTAGACAGATGTTCATTTGTCTTTTTTGGTGGGGGGAGAGTCACTCAACTGCATTTAAACTGAAATGCCATAAAGTGCTTAGCTTGCCTTGTCAATCAGACCAGCAAATCCTCCATGTAAGTAAAGTATATTTTATTCGAGGGGAAAGAAAAGGGCCTGGATGGCCTGAGCTATGTAAGCAGAGTGTGGTGTTAGAGCTCCAGGCATTACAATGTGTGTTCTTGCTTTTAACTGTTCTAGTGTCTTGTGTGAGTGCTGGGATCTTAAGATGGGGCTGTTGTCTGAAGGTGCCTTACCAGAGTTTAGGTCCATCGACCGAGCGATAGGTATTAATTCAGGAGATAAAATTTGATTTGTTTTGTCCTTTTTTTTAACTAGAAAAGACCCTTTATAATAATAAATAAATAAAAGTAATCCACTAGAGGTATGTCTCCTTTAATGGTAATATCCCAAAGTGTGTGTTAACTTTTCAATGTCCTTTGCAGGTGCATTTAGCAATGCAAGTGGTATGTCTGTGAGCTTTGCCTTGCTCCATCTGGGGGTGAGCCAAGAGATTGGCTCCTCTCCCTGCTCCCAATTATGACCACATTACATTCTCCCTCTCCCTTTTTAACCTCTATTTTGGTTTTAGGAAATAGTTGCCCTAAGGAGTCATCACCTTAAGTTTTCTTTAAGAGATGCAGGGGAAAAATTGTTCCTGACTGTTAGGGCTGTTGCATCTCTGAAATGCTCAGGGGAAGAACAGAACACAAAAGCTTCATGTTTGCAGTTACAGCAAATGATCTGGGTACCTGTGAGGAAAGGCAAGGGGCTTTATAACCTACAGTGTGTCTGTGCACTGGAGGTGCCGTGGAGAGCATTTACACAAGAGCTTTGGGAAAGGGGCTCGTGCTTTTGGCTTCCAGTTTTGTTAGCAGAACCTCTAGGTTTGTGAGTAGGAAATCTGGGTACTTTCTTTGCTAATGGATATGTAGTTGAGATTGAAAACATGCTTTGCCTGATCCTTGTCCAGGGAATATAGCCTCTCGTGGTCAGGGACTTAATACATGTAAGTGTAAGTGAGTTCACAAACTCACTCACTGGAGAAAAATTCCAGCCCAAATGGCCAAGACTCTCTTGGTTTTGCTTGCATGTGCTGATCTGTAACAGCACTGTGCTCTATGTTATTCTGTTTATACTAAGCATTAGACCCACTTTTGGACAGTCACCAGCACCATTTTTGCTTTTGTTTTAATGTCAACTTGTCATCAGTTGTTGGGTCTCATTGGTGCCCTTCCTTCATGTTGCATCGTTTGCAATTTGGTGCATTTATATGAAAAGTCACACTAAGCCACTGTGCTGCATTGAGCCCCATATGGGCAGAGGTGTCTGTTCTAATGGAAGACCGTGGCTTCTCCTACCTGCAGTTTTGAACACACTAAGCTGCCATTTCTGATCTATTTCTGTTTGTGTTATGCTATTATGAAATTATGTGGACATTCTGCACTCACAGGTAATACCTTTTGCCTTTGTAAAGCAGGCAGAGGCAACTCTAACCGAGAAAACTCTTGGAACTGTTTTTCCTCTGGTGTCTTCTGCCAGTACAGCATTGCTTGCCCAGTGTTTAGGGTGGAGTATAGAGGGCAGAATGGATGTACCAAAACAAGGGACTGTTATGCCCAATTCTGCCAAGAGAGGGCAGCTTTAATTTTGCAGTTTTTAATATAGTCCAGGCAAAACTGAGTAAGTATGTCTGAAGCCAGAAAACCCACAGCAGAGCTGACAGTTCAAGCTCTCTCTGCATTTTTAGTACAAAGTCACAATTACTCTTTTCCTTCCCATTTTCTTGAAATATTGAAATGTTTTATGTTTTAAAAATTTCCTCCCACCCATGCCCCTGAAAAGCATCCTTGCAAAAAAGAAAGAAAAAAAAAAGAGATTAAGCAAAATCCTTGTGCTTCGTGCTGCTAAGCATTCTTTTATGTGTCTCTCCCTTAGATGGGCGTCTACTCTTTGTGACCCCGATGGATCCCTTATTTCTGATACTTTATTACCTCATAAAGGCATACAAAGAGGTAAGCGTGCTTTATTTTTTCACTGGAATTCTTAGATAAGAATGATATTAGTGACTTCATTTTCTGCAGGAGGTAATTTATTTTGATAAAGGGGAAAGAGGGACTTTGTCTTATGGGAGATTTAATTGGTGTTTAGAACAGAGATGTCACCACAGAAGTGTTTTTGTTTCCATCAACTTTTCTTAATCAGTAAATTATGCTCAAGGAGTCGACTTGCAGTCAGAACAGATATTAATCCTCTTTTTTGTGAGAGAAGGGAATCTCTTTTGTGAGAGCCTGTCCCCCCGATATTTGGATTTAAATTGATCAGATGACATCAGAAAAAAAAAATGGCGCTGCTTCTGCCGCATCAATGGATGAGAGAAAGAAAGGAAGATGATTTGGATGCTATAGGGAAGGAAGAAGTAACCTTTCTGTGTAACATTTCTTGAAGGAAAAGTTGCTTTTTTTAGAAATTGTATTTGTAGATATGGATTATCATAACGTGGCAAAGCAGTGATCAAGTATTCAAAAGATATATAATTGATAAATTGCTTTATCCTGAATGTTGCACAATCTCATGTAAATTTAAGAAGAATCTCAAAAGTCATAGTCAATGCTTTTGATTTATTGGTTTTAATCTTCTGCCTGTTAACAAAAGGGCATAAAAGCGAATGTAAATGTTGATGCTTGTTTCCTATTTGATGGGGGAAGTAATTTCACTTTATGTATCCTAAGAGTTTTTTTTTCTAAGAACATTTCCTATAAGGTTGCTTGCTATTTTCTATCTCAGGGTGCAAGTAGAGAATATCGGAGAACATTTTTTTTATACTGGAGAAATAAAGTCCTGTTACAGACTTATAATACTAATCTATTGCTCTATAATTATTTTTAATTTTTTTATGACTTAGGGTGTGCAAATGTGTTCTATATTTCTGTGCTCTTATCTAACCTCAGGCTGGCCCATGAGAAATCATTTCATAGCAGTAGTTTAGCTGTTTCTCTGCATACTATATTCTACTTGCATTTAGGATCCCTTTGAAAGCTTTATACCAAACTTAAGTTATGGATATAGTGAATCCTAAGTTATGGATATAGTGAATCCTCTCTGTCTGTGTGATAGAGTGCTGAGGAACACCAAGGCAGGACAACGAAGATGATTACTACTCTTTCTGTGCTTGTATTGCTCCGTACTTCCCAAGTACCGAGTTCTGGGAGGGTTTCCAGGGAATCACAGGATGGTTGAGGTTGGAAGGGATCTCTAGAAATCATCTAGTCCAACCCCCTGCTCCAGCAGGGACATGTAGACCATGTAAGGCCAGGCCTGGTGCCAGATAAGTGCACAGAGCTGCTCTGGGTACCAGACCAGGACAAACAGCTTCCTGCAATGCCGTGCACAAAGTTCTCCAGTAAAAGGAAGTTGCCAGTGGAAGGGTTTCCTGCATGGCCCTGAGCAGAGCCAGCTTCTGTCCCACAGACCTTCTTAGCTTAGGCTCTGTGCACAGCGTATCCTGTACGGCCTCAGGATACAAGTTTTCTGCAGGTAACAAGAGTTGATTAGAGCTTCACTGCTGCCTCTTACAACCTTCCTTTTGCCACTCTAATTTTGTCTTTTCCACAAAAATAAAATCCATTTTGTTTTGCTTTCTACCCGATTTAACTGTGGATGGTTGTTTTTATTAGGCCTCTGACTGTCTAGCAGAAGGATTGATTAATGATGAAAGCAGTTTACCCAGGTGCTTTTTTCATGCTGATCAGTGTGGTGGTTTCAGCCTTGGCTCCTTGAAGCCCTGTGCTCTGTCAGAATGAAGAGCTCCCTGGATCTCTGTATTGATGAACTAAAGGGTCTTTCCAAAGGGAGGGCTGCCAGTGGTGCCAAACTGTCCTGAATGATTATGCATTATTTGGCAGCAGCAGGATTTGTTTGATGGTTCCGTCATGTGTGGAGCTATTTAAGTTGTGCCAGAATCACTTTATATCCTACTCTGGCCAAACTGGAATGGACTCTGCAGAGGTGAAAGGTTAATACTGTGTTCCAGAAGCTGCACTTCTCCTTTGAGATTTATCTTTATGGAAGGAAAAGCAAGATTTGAATTGAAGTTATGACACTGGGTTTAATCCAACAGGTTTTGGTCTGAAACACTATTGGCATAGACCAACTACTATGTCTCTGTCATCTTCCCCAAAAAATACCCCTGTGCTTCACATTAGTTTCTCCCCATGTTGTTTTAAATTTGGGCTTTTAAGTGCATTAATTGGAGAGTTCAGCATTTTACAGGTATTTACTAGTTTGAAATAAATATTTATAGTTGCTTTGTAATCATTTTCTGAATGTGTCATGTGGTACCATTTGAAATATGACCTTCTCTAAATACTTTTCTTTAAAGCTATGACTACTGCATACATATATATGCACACACATACATATATTTATATACATATGGCTTAACAACGGCTTACTCTTAGTCTGTTGTTATTTATGATAATGCTTTTAGAATCCTTTTGATGTTTTTTTTTTTTTCAGAATGGAAAGTTTCAGCCCCTGGATCAAGTTGTGCTAGACTCTGAGTATCCTTACTGCACGTGGTTGCTGAAGTGTACAGATGTTGAAAAGTACATACATCATGTAACAGAAGAAAAAGGTAAAAAAGAAAAAGAAAGGCAGAGCTTATTAGTTCCACTAACCAACTCAAGTATAAGCATTATTTTAGATTGTGCAAAGTGAAATTCTGACTGACCACTCTTCTAGGAGGGAACAAGCCACTTCTTTGCAATATAGGTTTAAGTCTGGTTTGGTGTGTCTTTATATTGCTATGTGCTATACAAATGTGTTGTTCGTACTAAAATAGTTGTGTGTTGTCTCCATTCATTTTGATTTGTTCTCTGTTAGTCACCTAGATGTTTTCTATGTATTTAATGGTAGAGAAGAAGTACTTCTGGAAAATGGTTCATTCACCTATCTTAAACAGCTTTCTCGGATTGGGAAGAAGCATCATTTGAAGGTATCTTTCCTTCAGATGATTATAGGTAGAGCAACCACTGCTGTGTTTAGGTTGGGTCAATCTCCTGCTGCTGTTATTTACACAGCACCATTATTCAGGATGGAACAGTATTTGTGAAAACAGAAGCTTTTGCTTAAAAGTCTTCATTGCAAATAAAATATGTGAATCTCAGATTATCTGTGCTAGCTCTAAACTGATTCTACAGTCTTGTTGCTTGTTGGTATAAAAATTATAAACTGGCCAGAGTTGATTTCTTAGGCCTGACTGTATATGCTGTTAACTTTCCTTGCCTTGTGCTGAAAGTTGCACCACTGTAAATTCTTTCTTTAGGGTAGGGTGGTCTAGTAAGCAAGTGAACCACTGTCCATGGGGTCCCTTTCCTCCCTTTGTAGCAGAGCATTCGAACAAGAATTAAGTAAAAACTGGAGAAGGATGAATATGCTGCTGAGAAAGGCAAACATTTTTCTAGCTTGCCATAATTAAGTGTTGTGGACTTTGTGTAATTTGGTATGTGTTCAAGGACTTAGTTTTCTTAAAATAAGAACCTTGCTTGGGATATATAAATGTGTATGAAAGAACCTAGATGTAAGAAAGTAGATGGGTATCAATTCTATACCTTTTATCCTCAACCTTTGTCCAGCATTCCCTTTGCTATAGAGGGCTTTTATTTTACATGAGCACAATGTATGACCTTTAGGGATGAGAAAGGAACATGACAGTTTTTGCAGCTTGGCAGACCTGTAAAAGACAGAAGAGTTCAGTTTTTATAGAGCATTGTCTGGCTGTTGTACTGACTTCCCAATAGTGAATGGAAATCTAACTGTACAAGAAGGGCTACAGGAGTCTGAGAACATGGAGTCTCTCTGGGGTTTCCCTTTTCTTCTCTACCACCGAATGAAAACAAGGTAACTCTCTGAGCCTTTGGTTTGTAGAGCTGCTCCAAGGGTTGGGGTGAACAGGGTGGAAGCCAGAGGTGTCAGGGATTTACATTCACAACATGCTCAGCCCTTGTCACTGGTATCTACGAGACGAAATGCATAGGTGTTCTCCTACAGCTAACTGGAAAGTGACTGAGTCAGGCTGTTAGACAAACACCCTGATAAAAAGTAAAAGACTCTTTATTGCTGCATAGAACATTAACAAGGAGAGGTGTAAGTTTTCCCTGAAAGATTTAGATGCATGAATTTATTCTTTTCCTGTATGAAGTGGTTCAGTAATGTCAAACAGCATAGACCATGTTCCCGTGGAAAATGATCATCTTATCTTAAAAGTAGAGTAGGAAATTTGTGCTGCAAAACAATTACTACATTTTGTTGGGGCTGGGATAACTGACACTGTGTTCCGCCGGGATACTCCAGGGTTTCCAAAGGATCTTCAGAAAGCATTAAGCTGCGTTCAGTATCACTGGGAAAAAAACAACCCTTTTCTTAACATGACTTAATTGTGGCTTTTGAGAAGGCTTGTCTGAGACAGATGCATCTGCAGCTACTTTCTGCTTTTGCCTTCCTGTGAAGTGCTAAATGCTTCCATTAGAAACTAATAGTAAAGTTGTAGGCAACTGCTGTCCCCTGCAACTTGTCTCATGTTACCTAAGGAGCTAAGGGCAAGGGCTGGGCTACCAGTGTCCTGCTCACTAACCTGAGAAGGTGAAAAACCTTCCTGTTGAGTTGGGAAGCTCAAACAGGGCAAGGCAAGGCCAGGAATTTCTTTTTGGAGGGGTGTTTCCTATGAACAACTGTGCTTGCTTTGGGCAGCACTTGGGTCTTTCTTGAGTTTGGTTTGGGATGAAGTACCAGAAATGTGTCTCGTTCTTTAGATTTTTTTCCAAATATTTTAAAACACTAAGATTATTGTTTTACAGCAACCTCATTGGAACTTGCCTGTCGTGCATAAATCACCCTTCTGTTCAATCCATGTCTCTCTTTGATATTCTCTTGTCTGTTGTTACCTGTAAAAAACCCCACTTTTTCAAAAACACTTGCATTTTTTCTAGCTGTATGACCCGTTATCTGTCTTGTAGCCTTGTTTAAGGCTTGCATTTCTAGGGCAAGCAGTGTCTGTTAGGCTGAGTCTTCTGCAGCTCTGATCTGTTTGGCAGAACCTAACAACATAATTATCTGACTCTTAATTTAATCTCAAGGCATTTGACATCTGTATAACAAATGCTTACCCTAGAGCACTCAAGAGTTCACACTTACTGGATCAGCAGAAAGTCCACTTTCTGTGGCAAAGAACTATGAAGATTCATTTTGCTGGATAAAATTCCCATTTACCTGTTGTAGTAGTTGGGGAAAGGGCGTGTTCCAGCTGGCTAAACCTGGGTGAAGCAGGTTGTTTGCTAATAAATTCAAATTCAGGGTAGCGAGCGGAACAGAGGAGGTTTAAGAAAAGGGTTGTGAACTCCAGTTCGAGAGTGTTACTCTTTGTTTCATTTTGCAAGGCAAAAACTGTGCTGTGATCTTGTCTGATGTGATTAACATGAAGAGCCAAGAAAACTTACCTGATTAGAATAACTAAGTCATATTGCCAAGCTTGTATTCCCAGAAGGTAGGAAAAAAGGGGCCATATGAGTTTCTGAGTTATGGAAAACACTGAGAAAATGGATGTTAAAATGTGCTTTAGGCAGTTTGCTCAACAATACATCAGGGAAACTTCCAAGTCTACATAGCGATTACCCGATCGCTGAACATATTATTTAATTGTAGAACCACTTATATTCCATCTGTATTTCTCAAACCCAATCTTTCCAGATGTCTCAGACCAGTTTTATAGGCACCAGACACATTAGGGAACAAAAGGCTTTCCAATATATACTCATATTATCAAACATAGTCGCTAACTCTCACCAATATCAAATGTGCATCACATGTTAAATCCACATTCCAATATTGAATCCTTTTGTCAGCAGTTTGTGACTTTCATAACTCACTTTAATTCTTCAGAGGTCTCAAATATTGTCAGTTTCTAGAGTTTAATAGTCAAAACTGTCAAGCACACAAAATATTTTCAAACAAAGTGATCTCCAAAGGGCTTGGCGTAATTATTTTTCACATGTTTTAATGAAAACGGCTTCGCAGTTCTACATTTCCTTTCCCTAACTGAGTCACTCTGAATCATGCTGTTGTGGAGGAGTCTGCCTGGGAATCTGGACTCGAGCTGCTTTTCAGCACGGGCTGGGGGATGGTGGCAGGAGGATGTCCCTTTCCCGAACTTTCCCAGATAAGAGAGGAATCCGTGAGTCGTACTCACTGTACTTGGACAGCATTAGCTCTTTGCGAAGCAGGTTCACGTAGCCAGAGTCTCTCCCTGCTTTTCTCTGCTTCTTTTCTTTTAGAGCTGTGGCTGCAGCCAGCTGTGTCACAGCTCATTACTTTACCTGCAACTCATCAGCTTCATGAAGCAAAGTTTATTAGATTTTATTTTATTTTATTTTATTTTATTTTATTTTATTTTATTTTATTTTATTTTATTTTATTTTATTTTATTTTA
>JAVCKT010031182.1:0-14691 GCA_032273925.1 Rhynchotus rufescens | reverse complement strand
AGTTGCTAGCAAGAGCGTATAACACAGACAAGTGAGAAAGAGTTATCCGGAAATTCCAAATGCAGGGGTTAAAATCTAGCTGTTGCCCCTAATCTGCTGTTCCATATGAGCCAATGATGAAATTCTGACTTCAGCCTCCCCTTTCTACAGCTTATCTCAGCATGGGAATTGATTCATCACACTCTGCAATCAACTTTTGGATACTTAACTGAATACAAATTACGATATCCAGAGAGATTTACATGTTTGTGTCACAAAAGACAATGCTTGGAAAAAACATTGATTTATCCGCTGCTGCAGCTTTAGTTGTAGTTCCAATATGCCTTAAAAGTAAACATAGAAGGATTTGGATTTTGGAGTGATGGTGGTTCAGTTATTTTCAGGACTTTTCTACTTTCCTATGTTAATTTTTGCATTTTTTTAAACAGTATTTCCTGCTTGGTTGAAACCTTTAAATTACCAGAAATGTCAACTTTACTCTCCCTTTTTTTGGGGGAGGTGAACTCCTTACAAATTTCAGAAATATTAGATATTACGATTGGTTTTCTGAACCTTCTGAAAAGGTTTGAATCCTGAGTATATCTCTCTAAAACGTGAATTAGTTACTGAAATTAAATAAGGGTGTTATAAAAAGTGCAGTAAAGAAACCTCCGAGAACTAAGAAGTTTAAAATAGTCTGACCGAAAATCCCTGCTCTCCTGGGTTGATTAACACTTAGCTCTGGTTATGTAAAAAAAGATGACAGAAAGCTAAATCTCAGTTACACTTTCTTTCACACATCACTATTCAATCATGTCTTCATTCATCCTAGGCTCCCTCCTAATTCTACAGGATGGGTAGCAAAGAGAATTAAGTATCTATGTATACAATACATGCACCATATTCTATACACATTAAATATGATGAATGATAAACAGATGTGCTCCTACTAAATATGACATATGTAACATTGTCTACTTCTCTTCTACACTTACTCAATTCTGCCTGTTGTATCTGTCAATTATTTATACCGCAAGATTTTTTTTGGAACAGATGTAAGGAGATAATGCCTAAAGAAACAGACCCTAACCCTGATGCTCATATCAATCAATCAATCAATCAATAAATAAATAATGCACAACGATTAGAGAATGGAGAAGACGGGCAAATAATAAAAGCATATATGTAAAATCCCAAATTGGAGCTCATTAGGAAAAAGGGAGAAATACAGGGCTCACCATAATCATGAATTAAATCGACCAGCAAAGACAGTGACTATGAAATCCTGAATCGCAGCATTTCTATTCAACTCCAGCTTGTCATAGCTTAAATTGTCACAGTCGCTGAAACTTCAGAACTGTCTAGCACGTCCAAGACAAGAACATTTCTTTTACTTTGTCAAGCGTTTCCACTGAGTTTCCACTTTTGTGTCAGCTTTATTTCATTATATATCATATATTCAGTTCTGACTGAAGTTAAAAATTGAACTTTTCGTTGTTTATGGCAGATAATTACTTAAATGGTGTGTAGCAAAGAGTTTGCATGTAGAACTCTTACAATTTTCTATAACCTATTGGAATCAATGAGTTGACATCTTTTGAGTTTACAGTTGCATTCTGTGTATTACAACATGTCATATTAATCAATCTTAAAAATATGTCATGATTCTACAGAAGATACTGCAGCTTGCCACACCGATAGCAGTTAACCAAGTTAACCAAGTCTCCTAACAAAAAGCCTGTATTACTTAAGGAACTAAATATACCTATAAAGTAGGTATTTAGAAACATGTAAGGATCACACTGCAGAGAAACAGACAGAAAAAGTTGAGTTTCCAATTCAAATCTCCCCTCTCTGCATTCAGTGCTCCATTAGCACTGAAATGAAAGTCCATAGAAAAAGAGCATAGCAGCTACAGAGCCGTATTCAGCAGCATAAAGAACATTAAAAAGAAATATGGGGATCACTAGTCTGCAGCTATAAAGGGAATTTATTTCTCTTTAACTAAAATACTAAATATGTAAGATAATTTCATTGTCTTCAACAATAATGCTCATGTGTTTATAAACAAAGTGCTTAACTGCCCAAAATAGGTAAGCTACTATAAATTAAGAAGTTGTTTTCCAAAGCAGTAGATGAACACAATGAAGCATCTAAGGCTTTTTCTCTCATTTCAGTCCAAACTGTGGAGTTTTATGACTGTCAATACTGCCTCTTCATGAGGTCCTTGTCTCAGTTAGTGAAAACATAGAATCAGTGATGGTCAGTTGAGGCTCTTTAGCACAGCAGTGTTAAATTTAAAGTTAGATTGAATTTTCCAGCCTGGTGAATATGAAGAAGCTAAGTGTTCAGCACTATTATTGTTGCATCACCATTACACTCTGAAAAACTAAAAGGACAGGAGAGGCTTCTATACAAACAACATGTTTTGATCATATCTGTCATGGTAGGAAAAACATCTTCCTCTACTCACATCCTGTTTACCTGTATTTAAGTGTCAGGTTTGAATTTTTGTTTTTAAGTCCAAGTCTAGTAAATGTATTTGATGGTTAGAGTTTTTAAAAGAAGATAAAGCACTATCTTTGATTGGGTTTAAAGTTTTATTGTGAAAGAGATAAAAACCCACATACTTGTAATGATGTAATCTAAGGGGGCTTGCATATACCATGTCTTAACATTTAGGTAAATAATATTCTACTGTACATTTGGGTTTAATAGGGATCACGACTTACTATAAGCGAAATACTAAGCACTGGACACATGAAAAACAATCCACCAGATGGCAGAAATATTTTTTAGATTGTCCCAGGATCAAAATCAGTATAGACATTTTTTTATCATTCGTTTCTACATCCTTCTCAATATAAAAAAGTAGTTTTCATTTCTCCATCTTTGTTTTCTGTCTCTTTTTTCACAAATGACAAGCAAAAACCATAGATCATGCTTAGGCCTTATTTTTTGAACCGTGAGTGAACTTCAAGGCACAGTGATCTCCCTATGGCACCACAGGGTGCCATGTTCTGTAACAAGAGCGCTTTTCCACCACTAAAGGACAATTATTCCTAGAGAGCCATCTAGCAATAAATCAGGATTTGTGCCTCTTTAAGTAGAGATTCACTGCACCAATAGAACTTGTACAAATAAAATTGCCACTCAGCCAGAACTGATTCCATACTGTCTTTCAGTTAGTCAAGACCTAGCTCAGTTGCTCTAGGTGTGCTTGTAACAACTTTGAAGATGGAGCTCTAACATCTGCCTACCTTGAAAAACATACTGGAAAACAGCACAAAGCTTCAAGCTTGGATCCAGAAAGGTCTTCTCTGCTGTGGCTCAAAATCAAACAAAATGCAAGTAAGGCTTAGAAAAAAATTTGGTCTTGTACCAGGGGAAAGACATCAGAGCAATGACATTGACAGCAGCTTGCACATGGATAGGGTTATATCAGCCAGAAGTTCCTATAGCCTAGAAATATTTATGATCACAAACTACTCCATCTCTGCTGGCACTAAAATATATATATATAATAATAAAAGAATAAACAAAGGGTTAAAAAGCTTTTTGAAGGAAATCATGAACAGAAATAGAAGTCTGAAAGAAAAGTTAAGTGAAACTGAAAATCTGAGGCTGCAGTAAGAGTTTAAATATATTTCTGAATCCAGCCTCCAGACCAAAGGAGACTCACCTTGCAATTCTTGTGTAAGTACTCAAATGAGAAAATGTTCTGACCGTAGCCTGTAAAGCAATTATTCTTGTAAGTGGGCTAATGATGAATGCTTATACAGGCTGGCCTGCTTTGGAGGCCAGTCCAATCATCTACTTCTGATATACAGTTTATACATTCGAATCCACTGAAATAAAAGAGGAGATTTTTAAGGAAAGACAGCCAGTGAAAGACTCTGTGTGTCTGTATGTGAACACTGTGGAGGGAAGGGAACCAAAGGGTTTTTCACTCAGTCACAGTAATCTACTAGTTAGTAGCTGGTAGATGCTATTTTATTTAATGCATTTTTTTTTCCAACTGAGCAGATGACCCTAGATACTACATCAGTGATGTCCTGCTGGAAGGACAACCAACAGAAATGATGGGAAGCAGCCACTGACAGAACACTTTGTACCTGAGCAAAAGTGCCTGTCTCACAAGGGAAAGGTTTCGCCATTAGTGAGGTGACAAAACACAGGCTCCAAGGCACAGCACTTGCAGGGCAGGGTAGCCAACAGCCTGCCCAACACAACTCTGAGGTAAGAGAGGACAAAGCAACCCGGGGCAAATGCCTGCGCTGCACAGATACTGCAGGATCTCGAGTCGAATATATAGAGCTCGACAGGCTTGCAGGACTCGAGACTTGAGGTTTGCAAGCTCCTGGTATCTACTCATTAGAATAAGCAAAATATAGATTAATTATACAGGATGCATGCTTTGTGCTTCTTCTTCTCTCTGCAGGAATAGATTCTGCTATGAAGCATCTCTTAACTTTAAGCTTTTAGAAACCAGATATATTGAAGGGCTAGATATTTATAGAGGGCAATAAATACAGATGTTGCAATATGCATAACAAAAGTAAGAGTCTAACTCTTCCTCCATCTTCTTCTGTCTTCTGAAAGAGATGTTTCCAGTCTGTGAAAATCTCAGAGGGCAACTGCAAAGGAGCCCTTGAAGAACTTACAGCAGTTTCAGTGTAAGTATGCCTCCCTTAAGAACAGAAGGAAATGTTTACTTTGATGCTAAATGTTAATTTTCATTTAGAGCTCGCCCACATCTCTCACCTATGAGTAAATGCAATTCACAAGGGCAAGCTTAACAAAGAATCACAGTCTTTTACTGGAAAAAAAAAATCTTTCATGAAACAAGATCAAAAATGCTAACAATCAACACACAGAAGAGGTGCCATGTGAAAAAATATTCCTCTGAACTCGTTTGACCAAGGTATTGTTTGGAACTTAAAAAAAAAATCACACCTGTGTGCAGACGGAGAGCCTCTCTTTATCTGGTAATAACAAGGTGAGGAGAATTGCACAACAGATAATTAATCTCTATTGCTATCTATAGTTTCATTGTTAACACTGTCCTGGCTGAAGCGTGAAAATATGTTCACACCTTCAAAAATGGCCGATTAACTAATCAAATGACAATATGAATGTTAGAACACAGAAATGACTGCAATGCAATCCTACTTATGACTGTATTTTTATTTCTACTTTTATAAGAAAGAAAAAAAATAGCTGAAAATGAAACTTCTCCATTACCTCAAGCATCTTTCAAGACTATGAGGGAATTTACCTGATTTTCCCCACTGCAACCTAAGCAGAAAATTGTGCCCACCATCACCAGTATATTTCCACCACAGCTCCCACAACTGAACTCACAGGGCCATTTTCCTTGCATAGACCAGCTCAAAGAGATTGTAACAGCAAGATGATCCAAACACCACTGAACTACCAGAAGCAGGTATGATTAGGCAGTAGCTACAGCCTTATTAAGCTGTAACAGTTGTGTGTATTAAGTACTACTGATAGTGTACCAGTGTCCCAGGAGAGATCCCAATTTAACAAGTTTTCTGGATGAGTATCTCAATTAAACTAAGTATGTGGTCCTAACATATAGAATTTGCATGCATGGAAATCTTGTGGCAAGATTCATATCTAAACAGAATTCTTATTAATCATAAAATATATACTCCGAATGTCTTAAAATAAGCCTTTTAAAGGGTAAGATCCAAGACAGACTTCAAGGCAGGCTTCATGTTTACATGTTTACAGAAGGCCGTCTTCCTCTCCATATTTTTTTTTTTTAATGAAACCATCCCTGTATATCCTTGGGTGCTCCTGTAGGATGCATCCATCACTTAACTGACACTTTGATGTGGCCAAAGGAAGTAAAATTCCCCTTTCTCTCTCTGTAGGATAATTTTCTTTATAGCTAGGCTGCAATGTACTGTGCATGAACAAAAGCATGTGCAATTTTTATTAATGTAATGTTTAGCTTTTTATCTACACTACTGAAATTCTTTATGAGATTCTTATCATTTCACATATGTAACACAGTAACTTCACCTTCCTGGCTGTGAAAAGTGTCCCATGTATATGACTGAATAGTCATTCAAATTGCTATTAAAAACAACAACAATATTTGCTTGTGCTGCTGAGTTAGTCGCTGTACCATCTTTTGGCATCATTTCATTGCTAAGTCAGACACAAATTATTTATCTTAATTTAAAGCTCTTTCTGGCCAGTTTTTATCTTACTCTCTTATTTATGCCATACTTGCCACACATAATGTCAATCTCATTTACTTAAGTGCCAAGATATCTACTGAAATCTGCAACACTATTTCTGATGCTTTCTCATTTTCAATACTTAAAAACAGCTAAAAGTAGCATGAGGCTTTATTATCAGATTTATATCTGCATCTGTGCCCTTTCTCAGAAACTCTCAATCCATTCAGTCTTCAGAACAATGTTTTTCTATGCATTTTCCCCCTTTTATTTGTTTCTCTTTCCTCAAGGTCCTTTTCCCCTTGCAATTCCTAGCAATCTTCATTCTTTCCTCACATATGAGAATATAACTTGCAGAAAAATCCTATTTCTGCCCATCAGACCTGATACTGGGAGAAAAAGCAGGGAACAGTGGCTCGCTGATGTACAAAGTTGCAGGATTTTTCTTTTTATATTCCATCACTGCAATCACTAAAGAACAAAAATAGTAGTCTACTAGTTCAAAGCAAGTGTCCCGTCTCTGAAAATGATCAAATTAACAAAACAGTACACAGAGCTGACATTTAAGTTCAAAGTTGTTTATCTTAAATAAATCTTCACAGTTCTGATTCTGCAGGAGTATACAGAACAACGTGTAGCCAAGAGCTAAGAGAAGTGAAAGTGACTAGGTTCATCTATTTTATGTTCATTTTGTTCATTTTTATCTATTTCAATTTACTGTTGTGACTGCAGTCTCCTTTTTGAAAGGAGAAAGTTTCTGAAAGTTTCTTTCCATATCACGTGTTTTCTTGTATGTTTTCAATGCAAAATAATACTTGTCTCATATGGACTGGCAACTTTTCTCTACCCTCTCTCATATTCATTGCGGGAAGTGGCATAGCCCTTCCTCAAATTAATAAATTAGAAATAAACTGATATGCTGCATTTTATAGCCCTATAAAATTGAAAGTTTTTAATCCATGTATAAACATTAATTGATTTGGTGCAGTTTAAAGTTATAGATAACAGCTATAAAATCCATATTCTACATTAAGGAATGATATGAGACTTGTGAATTAAGAAACACTTAAGGACATTCAGTGCTCTTTAACAGAAATGCTCTAGATCACTCGTGTGGAAGGTTTTGCCTACATCACGCTCTACTAATTTCTGTGAATGTATCAGCTCAAGGAACTTGCTCCTTAGTTCAGGCACAAGTTGAAAAAATCCATTTTCAAATAAAAGGACTGAATTATTGTTCCGTTGGGGAAAACAGAGCAATCCGGAAAACAGTAAGTCTGATCTTCAGACCTTTACTTCAATGAAAACTTGTGCTAAGGATAAACAAATGGTGAACTGTGATGAAATTCCTTGCTGTTGTGTTTTCTTCTACAGTGCTTAACATAGAACCATTATGGGTGGAAAAGGCCTTTGAGATCATCGAGTCCAAGTGTAAGCTCCTCAACACCATACCTGCTAAACCACATCCTTAGGTTCCTCATCTACAAGATTCTTGGACACTGTCAGGAATGGTGACTGCACCATGTTGTATTCTAAATATGTTATCTTCTAGGTATCTTCTAGATATGTTAACATATTCTTGCATTATGTTATCTATACCATATGTGTCACCGAATCACAGAATGGGTGAGGTTGGAAGGGACCACTAGAGATCACCTAGTCCAACCTCCCTACTCATATAAGGTATAAGGTCTATACCTTATATGTTTCTGGAAGATAACATCAGTAGTTTAGAAAAAATAAACACTGTAAGGCATTTGGGGAAGACTCCTGAAGTTCTCACCTGAGAAAGCAATGCTTATGGCTCAGTTGCTTTGCTCAGAACAAGGCAGCTTATAGTCCACGCTTACTCCTCTACAGCATACTGGAAGCATCCCTCTCTTACCTTTTGGTTGCCGTCACTTTTTACACATTACGTATCAAAGCCTTTCTTAGCTGTGCAATGTCTGATGAAACAGGACCCTGTTTAAACAACATGCAGTGGAGAGGTTTATTAGGCCTTTGTGCTGAACCACACAGACAGGGGCAAAAGGACTCATTAGGCATTAGTAACTATTGGCTAAAATGACCAAACTCCCATATTTAGCTAGGCTTAAGTACACCAACAATTTTCAGAACTTTGCTCTTGGAATATACTGTATTTATGATTCTTTCATCCCTCAAGCTCTAATACTGAACACGTACAGGCAGCAAAGGGGGTCTTTTGCCCAAATCAATTTAAGAAAATAACCCAAACAATCAAAAGGGGGGAAAAAAAAAAAAAAAAAAAAAAAAAAAAAAAAAAAAAAGCCTTTATCACGTGCTTTAACACTGCTGCTAGAAGAGCCTTGAGTCCCAAGGGCTCCCTGGGCCAGAGCCTCATGCCAGGGGCCGGGCTTGCTGAGACCTCTGCCTAGGGCTGTGAGGAGCTGCTGCCACCTCCCCCTAGACCCGTGGGGGCTTCCAGGGAGCTGTCCCCGCAGCGCCCCACCAGCATCGAAACAGAGCTGCCAACGGCTGCCAACGGTCACCCACGGCCGCCAACGGCCGCTGCTCACCCGCCCAACGGCGCGTGCGCGCGCGCTCCCCGCTCCCCGGCGCGGTGCACCCGCGCATGCGCGCCCGGCTCGGCTCTCTCACCGCACGGGTGGCCGCGCGTGCGCGCGAGCGGGCCGGGGCGGCTCCGCCGTGTGCGCAGGCGCCGGCGGCGGCGCGTGCGGAGCCGCCGATGGAGCCTCCCCCCGGCACCGCAGGTAGGGGCGGCCGCCGCTCCCGCCGCGGGGCTCGCCCCGCTGCCCGTGCGAGGCGCCGGGAAGGGGCCGGGCGGAAAGGGCAGCCCGAGGGCGGCAGCCGCGCCGCACGTGCGGGACCCGCAAAGGAGACAGCGGGGCGGCCTCCCTGGGCGCGTCGCTTGGGGCTTTCCTCTTTCAAATAAACTAAGAGAACGTTGCTCTGTCGCTGGCTCTCAGCCCGCGGTTGTTCCCCGCACGGTAACTTGGCGCTCACGTCCTCGTCGGCCTCGCGATGGTCGCGGGAGCAGCCGCCTAACGGGAGCCCCGGCCCGCGGCGGCGAGGGCGGCCCCGCGCGCAGCGTTGGCCGTTGGCGCTGCCGGGCTCTCCCCAACGGCTGCCGGGCTCTCCCCAACGGCTGCCGGGCTCTCCGTGTCGCCCCTAGCCCACGCCGCTTCCCGGCAGCCGCCCCGCTGCGCCGGCCCCGAGGCGGCCCCGGTGCCGCGGGGAGCAGCGAGGCGCCTTCCAGCGAGGCGTTAACCGGAGCAGCCCCGCGGCGGCGGCTCCACACGTCAGCGGTGGCAACTGCCGGTTGGCCCCTGTGTGAGCAGGGGGAAAAAAAAAGAGGAAATCACAGTTTAATAAATTGTTACCACAGCTGATGCTTTAGTTCGTGGTCGCCACTTCTGTGGCTTTGCCAGGCGGCAGGGAGTGAAAATTCAGGAGCCCTCGCAAAGCTCAGGATGCGGAAAGTGTGAATTGCAGCGTAATTTGTGTGGGAGGTGGTTCTGTGGCACAGATAGGGCCTGTGCCCCTGTCCCTGGGTCACGGCAACCAGAAAATGCATTGCCAGATAAGCCGCTTGACAAAAGTGTGTGTTACAACTTTATCTGCCTTAAAAATGTGTGTGCCCTGGCTGTTCTTTGTTTGTTTTTGTATGCAGCGCTTCCAAACCTCTCTTTATAGACTGCTCTGTGCAGGAGTAGAGCTAATGGGTTTTTAGAAAGCTCATACTATGCTAATGTGTATTATGCATTTGGTTACAGCTGTTATTTACAGATGGTGATGTATGGATCCCTTTTCAATGATTCATGAAAGCTTAAAATAAGGTTATTGGCAGTCATTTAAATACACCGCGCAGGTTTTGGCACCTTTCCCTCACCATCTTTAGAGATCCCTCCCTTCCCCCCCAAAAAAAAAGGGGTGAGGGGGACTTATTTCATAGCCCAAGGTATGGGCTTAAGTAGCCTTAAGCTACTGAAAATGCCCATTTTTGACTATCCGGTGGTTGTGTGGAAATGGAGGTAGTTAAATACAGTTATATAAATCAGTGAAAAAAGAGTAGTGGGCCTGCACTCTGCTGGACCTGGGTATGACTCAGATTGAAAGGGCATGAGCAGTAAGACAGGACTGGAAGAGTTTGCTGATGGAAGTTATTCAATGGATGGATTCAATGGAAGAGACAGGAAAGGAAAAGAATCTATTAGGTAGATATAATAGTGTAGAATTTAAAGTGGAAAAATAAGTAATAGAAGGAGAGTAGTCTTGCCTTCTAGTTTGACTGCTTTTAGGTAACACTGGCACTTAGGAACTCAACGTGCCACCATGGAGAAATGAATTGGATCAGGGTGACCTTCATGATACCTGTGGTGCCTTTGGTCCATATTGGGACCTGGAAGGAAAGGATCACAGTGATTTCCTGAAACTGCTTGACAGCATATTACAGAGAACAGCTCTGGGAAGAAGAGGTAAAAAAAAAAGTAGATGGTACATTTGGACACTGAAGAATTCCAGAATACCAATGAGTCTGAAAGGAGTCTTTAAAGTTAAAAATCCAGAATTATCTCTGCAGTCCTTGTGTCAATGCAACCCAAATGCAACCCAGTTTTCAGTCTTTTTCTGTGCCAGAACACCTCATTCCTGTAACATTTGAAAAGCTGAATTATTACTGGTGTGTTCTGATCGCATCCAAGATTTCTAGACCTTTTCTCTTTTTCATTTGCTGAAGTTACAGGTGAAAGAGGTACAGAAACCTCATCAATAACTGTCAGAAGGTCTTTGGGGCTTTTTGCTTGCTTTGTTTCCCCTTCTAGGTTGCTCACCACCTAAGTTCTCTGCAACTGGCAGGTCTGTCATGCCCAAACAGTCACTAGCTGCAGGTTTTAATGAACCTACATTGCTTTTAGACATAAGTAGTAAGGCCTGGTCCATAGTTAGGCCTTGTAAGTGGCTTTGCTCTGTGATCCAAAGTGTAAAAATCTACCTGTGTCAGAGATCTTGAAAAATAATGTCAGCTTATTATTCAGTAGATGTAGGGACAGAATCAATGCATGTGTAATTAATGAATATGGATGCTTTTCCTTGTCTTTCTGGAGATCACAGACTTGCAGTAATAGACATTGTTCATTTTTAGTACATAGGCTTGTCGGAATTCTTGTAATCCAGTACTACCGTATTGCAAGAACACATGAGGCCCAAAGCAAAATGTAAGATAACAAATTCAGCTAGTGAAAAAGGTGAAAATTGACTTTGAGGTGATGATAGAATGGTGAGAAGTTAAAGCTTTGGAAATTTTCCCTGGTGTTGTCATCCCTGTACTCCATCTTAATTTAAAATGGTGTATTGGATAGAAAAATCTCAAAAGATGTATTTTTTTAATGCAAAAGTTATTTAGTCATGTATTTCAATTATATTATCACTATGTAGAGAAGCTGCACTGATCAGTGCTTCTTTCTGAATTAGGATTTCAGACTATCACATATGTTATAACATTTGGATTACACTGCTTTTTATATTCTCCTTTTATAATTTAACACCAAAGTACCAGGGAAGTTACCAAGCTCTGCAGTGTTTCACATACAGGTGTTCGGTCCTGTTCTGTCCTAGGTAAATTTCACGTAGGATGTGTTTAAGGGATAGCACCCGTTGCCTTTGTTTTTGTGGGACAGAGCTTAGAAGCCAGGGTGTGAAACAATTTGTCACTCTGACCCCACTGAAATCCCTGGGGACAGGGGCAGAGGGGCCATCACAGGTGACAGGTTTGGGTACTCAAAGTGTTAGATCATAGGAAGCATTCAGATAGGCCTTATTTTTGATTATGATTGTAGGAAAGCCTTCAGAAATGTGTTTCCCTCCAACACATATGACTTTAATGGCTTCCTGACAGTGTACCTTTAGTTTGTGATTTTGTATTTTAGAAAAGAGTTTTGAAGTAGTGGACAAAATATTCAATGATGGAAACTTTTGATAAATATTTTTATGGTGCACGTATGTACACATGAATTAGTGTTTATTAATGTAAGGATGGAACAATTTAACAGTACTCAATGGATAAGCTGGGAATAAAGAAGATAAAATACAGTGGAAGGAGGAAGATGTTGATTGTGGAACTGCTGCTGTTACAGTTGTGGTGTGTGGCAACGAAACGTGTTTGGAAGCTGCATCCTGGGGTCCTGCAAGGAATAACCTTCAGTTAAAAACCAGCTCTTGGGACCTCCGTTTACAAATCGGGGGCATTCAGTTGGCAGTGGAATGTACTTTCAAGGATTCTGGTCCCCATTTTCTCCATGCTCATTTATCTGAACTCTTCTGGGTTATGTGTCCCTGCTACAGAGCCATAAACTACCAGGAGGATGTAGCGACAAAAGAGTGAATATGTTCAGGGATAATTGTGTTTCAGTTAATAATTTTTGCATGTTTATTCACCCCTTTTTTTTTCCTTTTAAATCTGCTTTATATATATGGCAACATTGTGCTGTCTTAATACGTATTCTCTGTACAGTAATTGTACTGATATTCTGAAGAAAGCTAAAATAAACAATATGTATAAATATATTATCTCCGTCATGAAAATTAGAGCATGAAAGCAAATCTAAGGTTTGAACTACTTGTGTTTAGTGTTTTTCTTGTGTTTCTTTTGGTGTAGAAATTCCAAACAAGACATCACTAAGCAAGATGAGTGTTTGATTCTGTATATTGCTTGTTATAATCTTCTGTTTTGTTACCAGATTCCTGGAGTAATATCACAGATTCAGCATTGTCTAACCCCTTAGCAAATTTTAGAGGAGATGGAGCTAGAGCTGGCTAGAGAGAAGTGTCAGTCTCTGCATTGTCTTCTGCTCTAGAAGTAACTTCAGGTGCTCTGGAAATAAGTACTACTTGAAGCAGTGTGACACTGTAGATTTTGCTCAAGCTTCCATGTTTTGGGGACTTCATATTTAATTTTCTTCATTTAATTTAGTATTTTCTTAGTGAAAATTTAAATGAGAAAATGATCGCTTAAGTAATAATATGTCTAACAGTATGGAGTTTTGTCAAGTTAAGCATCACAGCTGATGCTATGTTGAAAGGTATCCCCTATATTAAAGGGTAAATAGTATGTTTGAGAAGGAAACTGAGGTATTTGGTGCAACTGTAAGAGTATAAAAATTCTGAACAAATATTTGTTAAATGTTTTTAGCACAAAAGTGAGGAAGTAAAACTATGCTTGATGAATTCTGATCTCCTTTGATATAGAATAGAGTACATTTTAAAATGGAGAATGAATTTTAAAATGCAGTGCCTTTTCTCTAAGTGGTGCATGATATGAACTGTATCCCAAACCACTGGCTGTACTTGGAATACTGCATTCTGTTGTGAGAGAACTGAATGAAAACTGCACTGAGACAACAAGTGTTGAGTTCAGGTGATAGCATTTGTTCCTATTAAGTTTAGTTTCTCCATGAAGAAACTCCTAGACTCTGTATTTAAGTAGTTACCTAGAGAGTGTGGGATGTTTTTCAGGTTGTTAACATTTCTCAGCTCTGTGATAGTGAATAAAAGCCATAGTTTGTGCTTAAAGATAATATGAATCCAAAAATATTAGTGTCCTGAATTACAACGTAATTCTCAACTTCTGTGCAGGTTGTATCCAGACCACGTTTTAGTAAGAATGAAAACAGAATGTGCTAAGAGGATCTTTTACCTTGTCTGTGGTTTATTGTATAAATTGATGAGCAGAAGAGGAATATTTTGATATCTAAACAATTTTAGATGTTGGACTTCCCTCGTCCGACATCGTCTTTTGATCCATATGTGGAGCTTCCACAGTATGTTCTGCTGCTAGTTTGCAAAAGATAGAGTATGCATTCTATAACAGTGCTATGTTATTTCTGTAGATTGACTTTCCTGGTATGTGGGGAAAAAACTTTTTTTTTTTTTCTCTCACAGAGGATTCTAAGCTGAGACATGTAGAAAAAGATGTTTTGATTCCGCAAATAATGAGAGAGAAGGCCAAGGAACTGTGTTCAGACAAAGTACAAGGTAAGATTGAAATATTCATCGGAGATCAGATATAGTCACTTCTGTGTTCTGAATGTAATCATTTTTTTCTGAAATCAAGTAGTCAGAGAATTAATATGTATGATCTGCATCGTATCCATTCAGCATGAAACCAGCATATAAAACTGTCACATTGACTTTGCTTTGTGATGTGGACTATTTTCCAACATAACTTGGACACAAGAGCTGTGGAATTTAATATGATTGATGGAAAACTTTTCACATCTCTGTCTGGAATATGTGGTGGCAGAACAGCATTATATTTCTGTAAGATCTGTTCGGTACTTATAGAAATGGAATTGCCTCATGTGAGCCTTCAGATAGGGCCTCCTACCACCCTTAAAAATAACAAATTTATTTAAATATTTCCTGCTAGCTGCTTCCTTCCCTGTCCACCCAATATCTGATATCTGCCTTGTTAGATGGAAGTTCAGCTAGGTTGATGTATCTGGTTTTGCATGTTTTCTTTTTC
>JAVCKT010031178.1:22463-35892 GCA_032273925.1 Rhynchotus rufescens | reverse complement strand
TAGGGTTGGTAGTGGGAGCCACAAATCCTGTTGTCAGATCATCAGGAAGCGCCCTAGGGTGGGGCACTGTTGTTTTTACTGCCTGATAAGTGTTAGTAGTTCCTTAAAAATGTTAAGATAGATTCACTACAGAATCAAGGTAATACATTTATTAAAATCCAGTGATATCTGTTCAAAAATATATATATGTATTGAAATCCAGATGGACTCACTCTTCTGCATCAGGTAGAGACACCTATAATCCTGCATTGCTTTGCTTACAAATATCGGGAATGTGTGGTTTTCCCCTTCTCTCTGTTTTTCTTTGGATTTCAGCTACCGTATAATTAGTGGAACCAAGCAGTTGTTCAAGCAGGTGCTACAGACACAAATGGACACTATGAATTTACTATACAGAGACTTCACACAGTGTCAAATAGTGTCAAATCAAGCACGTTTCTTTTTCTCGAGGTAGCTCACTAATACACATAACTTAGCAGGCCCTTTTAAACCTGGCCCTTGGTGAGGTTTCTGACATGACCTCACCCGATTGTTTACTTGAACAATCCAAGGAAATATGGTTTAGGGGAAATCAGAAGAATGAAAGCAGATGAGTAACCATTCTAGGGAATGGTTTCCCAGATCCTGCTGTGAGACAGGGTCTTGTTGGAGTGTCCTTTGCTCTGATTCCTTTCAGTCTTTGCCCTGGCGTTGCGGATGGCGAATGCTGGGGCCTGACTAGATCAGTAGCTGCAGAGGATCCTGTCTGGGAGGAGCTGCAGGGATGTTGAAGAACATGGAATTAATTCTGAGCTCAGCGAATTGGAGATGTGTGCTAAAAAAAAAATGGAGCTAGCTGAGGAAGTATGACTGTACTTTGTGCTTTTTTAGCATGTGAAGTATGGGATTAGGAGTAAAGAGATACCAAGTCTGCAAAAGATAGTTGGAAAAATAGTTTCTTAAGGTCCTTTCTAGCCTTGTTTCTTCTCATTTCATATGTTTACATTTTAATGTCTTGGTTATTCAGGTAGAGATACCCTAGGAATTAAAATAAAATATATACTTTGGACTTTGGATATTCTGGTGAACAAATGAGGAGAGGGAGACCTCATGCTTAGGTCTAGGAAATATTGGGCTTGGTTTTAGTACTTTGGATGTTCAATTAACATGAAATTTGAAAAATTGAAAATTGAATTAACATGAAAGTGCATCTTTCAAACACGTGAAACTTTGTACTTGAAGTGGTGAAATTGATAGCAGATTTGAGTCTTATTTAAGTCCAAACTCCCATAAAGATGGTCCAGAAATTAACTAGAGACTTTCAATCTGTATTACAGCATGATCACTGTCAGATCATAAGAACTATTAGCATAGTTTAGATACAAAAATATGCAATGGGTCTGCTTTCTGTAAAAGCACCCAAAAATGGAATTGCAAACAAATTATAGTAACTTAGTTGTTCCAAGTAAGGCCTTGTAGTAGTTGAACCTGGTTGGGAGAGCTGTTAGGTTTAAGCCCTCACCAATATTGAACTGTAATAATTTGCCCATGTGTGCTAGGCGGCTGCTTGCAGCAGCTTCCCGTAGCTGTTAGAAGGACAAGGCTTCATTCATAAAGCTTTTCTAGGACAAGCCCGTTATTAATAAACCGAGGCTTCCACCTGACCTAAAATACAGCAAGAACGTTAGAGGTTTTATCTAACCTGGCAGGTCTCCCCAGAGCCACTGAGATAAGCACCACGTACAAAAGGGCTTCCTTATGCGTTCCCCCTTTGGAGCAGCTCTTGCTTTATTCGCCTCTCTGACCTTCTCGATGCTTTTGCCTCGTTCAAAATCAGATATTGCCACTTGGCACTATTTGATATTAATTTCAATAGTTTTATATAATACTATTCTCATTAATATGAAATGCGTGACAGAAATGAAGGATAAATAAAATGCTTTGCTCCAGAAATCTAGAGTTAAGCATGAACCTGTCATGTGCATGTTTCTTTGCTATGTATTACTTGGTTTACTTTATTGACTGCTCAACCTCATCTAGGCATTCAGAGTTGTTATAGATGCATTTTAGGATAAAGTTTTTGTAAACAACTGTTATAAAAGAAGAGCATTTCTGCAGTGCATGCCCTTGTGTGTCAAGAGAATGTGCTCTAGTGAACGCTAAAGGTACAGGAGTTTGGGGATTTAAACGGTAGAGTTTTTTTTGTTTTGGTTTGTTTTTTTTTTGGTATTTCTCTTTACTTAAAATGACTGTCTCAAATCCATGGCTTTCATTGAAGTTCTCTCTGTTTGCTAGTTACATTCATGCTATTCTTGGATTCTTGGTGCAAATTCTTTCATAAATGGAATTTGAGAAGATGAGGGAATTCATGAACGAAGATGATTTCACCATGCACAGTCACAGTGTGATGGGATTTTACTCACTAATCCCTGAAGTGCTCCACTAAATCACTGGAGTGTTTTATCTCCAGGCCACAGTCATAGTAAAGTTTGCTTAAAGTAATAAAACTATGTTAAATGCCTCATCTACTTTGGGATTTTTTGGAGATATAGAAAGTCTGGGAGGGGGATAAAAATACAAGAATATTGCTGCAAATGAAAGCTTTCTGTGGGCATTTGCTCTGCTTGGGCGACAGTTAGTGCCAGTCATTCGGTGCAGGCTGGGCTCAGCCGTGGGAAGAAGGACCGGGAAGCTCAGGGACAGGCAGCAGCCTGTGCAAAAGCCAGGGTGGAGTTAAGGTTTTCAGGTTGGAATTTTGGACCCTGTATACACTGTGTGCTGGCTGCTGGTCCTACTGACTCTCAGCAGCAATGCAGCTGGACATCAACTCTCTTATTCAGTCCCATTGACTGAATAGGCACAGTAAGTCTGCCGATGGATGTTTTACAGTCTCATCCAACATACTGGAGCCTCGAGGAAGAATAAAAATATTTCTTTAAAAGACTGACATGCATTTTAAATCAAAGCAATATTTTTCTTAGTAAATTATTCTTACTTGTTTACATAAATCCGATGGTCTGAAAGAAAACAGAAATTTTGAATGAGTAATTTCTTAGCTATAGAAATCATTTTGCACTTGCTAGAGTTGGCTGGAATGTGTCAGATCAAGAAGAATATGTTTAATTTCAGTTGAGCGCTTCCCATTCTTGAACTGCCGTGGAAAGAAATGCTTTGTAACAATAGAAATGCAGTTTATATATAGTCCATGGTTTAGTTTTGGTTTTTTTTCCCAAAAGAAAAATAAATCTCGATTTTGACAGTGGGAGCTCTGTGTTGTCTGCCCTGCCGTGGGAAGGTGCCTTCGCAGGGACCCTTCAGGCCCCGAGCAACTGGATTCCCCTGGTGCACAGGGCTATTCCAGGAATGTCACACTTGTAGGGACGTCTTTATTTCTTCATTATTCATCTTATTTATTCATAGCTCAGAAATCCATAGTCATGTTTTTTTTTTTTAAGAAGGTTGTTGCAGCCCAGTTAGGTGGATATGTATGGATGGTATTTATTATGAATTGGAATTAGCTCCCTGTAAGAACCATGTAATTGTTTGTTCTTGGCTGTCTGTTTCAGCAAGAAAAAAGCTGCGTAAAAGAGCTTGAGCAGAACATAATTTTAAGTGTAGAAAACTTCTGACAGAGCTACTTTATAGGAGGATAAGTATTTATTTCAAACGATAAGAGTATGCGGCAGTAGTGTTTGAATTCAGGCTGACAGACTGAAGAAGTCAGTGGTGGCAAAATGAGAGTCTCCTGTCCCATACAGGAGTGACCAGACTGGAATTGAGTGGGTCGTAAATGCACGTTGTCTGTCCGGCTGTTTTCTTAGTTTGTGGTCCTTTGAGTGGAGAAATCTGTGTGCTGTATGGTAAAGAGAACAAAACCATCTGAGTTCTAACAAGCTTATGATTTGTATTTAATTAAAAAAATGTCAAAATGAAACATGAATTCATTATTTTTTTCAAATAACTGTTTACTGTGTTATTTTTACTTTTGAAACAGTGCAAAGGCTTTGAAGTGTGTATAGAACAGACCTTCTGTGGCCTGGGCTTTTGTTACAAGGGCATCAAAGTGAATTCTCATCGGCGGTGCCGATGTTGCTGACTTGTTTTGATTATAAAATCCTCGAAAGTGTTTTAGATATGATATTTTAATAAAAATTAGCATTTGTTGTGGGGGGAAAAAAGAGCGGAGTTTAGAGTTTGGGCGTGAGAGTGGTACCTCAGGATGTGCCGCGATGGTCGCGGCTGTGCTGCTGGCAGGACTTGAGGAAACTTGCAATAATGACTGTTCTGTTTTGTTTTGCTCTTTCTTGGCTACCGTTTCTTTTTCAGGTATGTAAAACTGCACTGAGTGTCTCTCCTTCTTTTCCCCCCTGTAGATGCATGTGGTTGTTGTTGTTAACTCCTTTTCTCTCCCTGCCTGACCTCAGTTTGGAAATACTGTAAGAAGTGACATGTTGCAACGTATGCTCAGAGCTTTGCACAGCAGTAAAATTCTAATGCAAAATGTCCAATTGCTTCAGTATTAGAATAATGACCATCAAGTAGAGAGCGTGCTCTGTATAGCAGTAGATGGTCTTCGTCTTCTCTTGGATGTGTAGATAATAGTATATTAGTTCACTTAAATGTAACGAATTTTAGAATTTAAGAGTCTATTGTTTATATGTAATTTTTCTCTCTTTTTATTACAATGCTTTCCCAGCAAGGACAAGTTTGGAAGGTTTGCAAAGCTTTTCACCTTCCCTTTGCCCGCTTGCCCGCTTTCAGAATCAGCCTCATGTTCCATGACTTCTGTCTCTGCAATCTGCAACTCGGTCATAGAAATCAATGTGGAGAAGCTGAAATGAGCTGTCATTGCAGTTTACTGTGTTGCGTAGGAAAACACGTCGCATGTAACTTAGTTCTGCATGAGAAACAAAACAACTTTTCAAATGAGGGCCTTAAAGCTCAACAGATCTCTGAAAGAAAGTACAATTTGAGCACAAATTCTGACATGTAAATAGCACTGCTTTAATTATGTTTCTCACAGCTAAGCCCTCTCACGTGGCTCGTTAATCACAGTAGATGGGAAATAGTAGTTTGTGTCGCACAGTGTGCACTTGAGCTCACCAAAGGGGAGGCTTCTTCGGTTCGTCCACAGAACCTGTTACTCTCAGGTGACTTTAAAGACTAAAACTTGACGCTTGTGTTGGAATCAAAATGTGGCGACGCTTCTTGAAAGCTGCTTTAAAGCACAGCTTGTGCTGCTGGAGGAGGAAAGGAAATGAGTAAATGTGGAGTGGATTTGAATATGATCCTCATTTAAGGGAATGTGGCACTTGGGTCAAGTACTGGCAGTGGAATGGAAAGCTCTCTTGCAGTTAACACTTTAAGGAAAGCTTAAAAGCAGATACATGCAGGTAGGATTTTTAACTTTTTGTCACAAAAGATAGTTAAATCCCTTAATGTGCCCAGTACTGTCCTCTACAGATGAAATGATTGAATTTTCTAACAGTTTATCGACTGCAGATGAATTACCACCCTACCTCAAACCAGGAAGAGCAGTAAAAAGAAAACCGCTTTTTGTGTTGTGGTGGTTTTTGTTGTTTTATTTTGTTTTTCTTTTAGGATTGAGTCCCCTTCCCCACTGCTGTTCTGCACTAACTGCTTTGATACTTCCATGCATCTTTTTCAGTAGAAGAGCATCTCTGTACTGTCTCCCATTGCATATCTCAGCTGTGACAGTCCCTGCACTTTGCCTACTCATTTTTATCACGTGCTCACTATAAACAGAAAAGAATCTTTCTAGTTTGTCTTCAGATTTGCAAATATTGCTTAGCTTTGGATGTATGATTTTGTTTTTACTTCATTTTCATTGTATTTTTTTATAGGCATGCGGGGACCCTAAAGCCAAACCATCCTATCTTATTGACAAAAACCTGGAATCTGCTGTCAAATTCATAGTCAGGAAGTTTCCAGCAGTAGAAACACGCAACAACAATGTAAGTAACTGGATGGCTGTGCAAATGCTGGATTTTTTAGTAGCCTTGAATGTTTGCCACTCAATCTGTGACACTGTGTTTTTGTGACGCATGTGATGCTGGCAGGTATAGTTAGAAAGCCCACCAGGTGTCAAGCCAAATGTCTGGCAATGACCCTGGAGAGAGAAGAATATTAATAACGACTATATTCCATTTTTTTGAGGAGAGCGAGGGTGCTTTTTGGTTTTATATTTAGGCAGTATTTGATTTTAAAGAACTTTCAACCAAGAGACTGTGGGCAAAAATTTAAATTCACTTCATTCCTTGCTTCGATGGCTGAAATTCTTTGCTGACCAGGTGGATCGTGGAAGCTGGATGTTGCCTGACTTTAACAAGAAGTGTCAGGCAGATCAGTAAAAGCCAACTGCCTGCAAAAACTCAATGTGTTTGTACTGCACGGTTCACCTTACCTTTGGGGGCAGCCTTATGGGAATAAAATGTGCATTAATATCTTGTAAAGTGCAAAATATAGAAGGAAATATAGTTGTTCCCCTTACACGTGTAGTGAGGTCAGTTGCAACAGAAAATTATCCTTGACCCTTTTAACAGAGCCAGTTCTGTTGAATTTGACTTTTTAGCCTTTTGGAGGTAAAGATTACAGGTGTGTTTTTTGGGAGGAGGTGATGCCCTTCAAAGTGAAGGGAAAGATTTTATTTTTTTTAACCTGCTTATATTTCTCTCCAAAGGTGGAAGGTGGAGGTAGGTAATGGGATTTGAATGTTCCCTGCATGCAAATACTTGCATGTGTGCTCGAGAGGTTTAGGCTTGCTTTTAGCTTTCTGGTTTCTGCAGATGTTAATTTTAGCAGCAATAATAAATAATTTCTTTTATAAGATTTTCCAGAGTTCCTATATCATAACTTCAATAATGCGTAAAACAGTTATAAAGGAAATCGCTTTAGTATAAATGTCTGTTCTAATTTTCAAGCTTGTTCATGATTTGTGTTACTTAATATTGCTTATCTTTGAACTTGATTGAGTTGGTAACAAATATGACAAGTTTTTTATCAAATTTACCTAAGAGGTAAATGCTTTAACTGCTTTCTCAAGGCTTCTATTATCAAAACCTCCATAGCAGAGCTTGTATTAAAAGTGAACAGTTATTATGAACACAAGGACATATTTAATGGCATTGCATATATGCTGTAAGCATCTTCAGGTTAACAACTATGTGTTAGAAACGCTGTTAGTAGCAGATACAGAGGGATTTTGTGCTGTGCTGCTTGTGGAAGTCGCTGCACGTGAGCTGAACTGCTTTGACAATCAGTTTCTAAAATAGGGCACAGTCACAACGCTTCATCTTTGCCACGTGTTTGTTTACTATGAGCAGCCAGACCTGTGTTATGAAGTTATCGAAAATCTGCCCTCTATATCCACGGGCTTAGTTCAGAGTTTAGCATTTGCAGTTCTAGGAACAGGCTGGTTCTCTTTCCACCCGGTGGTCCCAGAGCAGCGGGCAAGGTGCTTGTCTACAGGAAGACCTTTGTGAATAATTTCTGCCTATGTTCCATTGTATTTCCCAAAAGAAACTTGTACCACAAGCAGGTACCTAATGAGGCAGAAGGCAAGTGAAGCTGCAGAGAAAGCTCTGTTCTGCTGCAAGACAAACCCTTGCTCCTAACACTTGGCTTCTGGGAAGCAGGAAGATCTAACGCGGGAGCAGTTGGGAAGAGGCGAGTTCCCCTCCTTGTTCCTCCTCTGGCTCCCTCCTGCTGCCAGGCACTGCAGTGGGACACCCTGGTACATTTCCTCAGCAGGGGAAACATGCTCAGAGATTTAAAGGGACAAGTAGCTTTTCTGGAACATAGACACATCAATTAATAAACATGCAGAGCATTATTACAGCAGCAGTTACAGAGAAATTGTAACCTCTGTCCCTCCTGATAAGTGCAGTTCCAGGAGAGTTTTTCAGGGCGTTTTGGTTTTGTACCTGCAAGTGCAGCAGATTGTCATTTCTCGGCATCATGCATCCACATGTTTAGTGGCAAAGTCTCAAAACAAGTAATTTTGCTTTCAGTTAAAGACCAATTTATACTTCCTTTTGCCTTTTATAACCTACTTAAGCCTATTTTGCTTTCTTCCTGCACCATCACTTCAACTCTTTTCTGCGTTGAAGATTTATAATAAGCTCAACAGTCTCTCCGATAATTAAATGGGTGCCTCATTTTGAAAAGCCCACCATTTTAATCTCTTGAAACAAGTGAATCTGTTGCACTTTGCTCTTTTTAACTGTTAAATTTTTATTTAGAAAAAAATATGACTTCTGGATCTGTTCTTCTTTCCATGTTGGGCCTGCTGAGTCAGCCCAGAGCGATGCCTGGCGATCACGGATTTTCAGTATTTTAGTGAATGCTGCTGAGCAGCTCAAATGGAGGAGGAGCCCTCTGAATGGGGAAGTGAGCTACACTGAAGCAGATTAATTTTTATGTCTGTTTTTAGGACTCATCCTCTCACAAGGTGCACGGGCACCATCCCGCTCCAGAGCATACCAACCTCCAATACTGTAGCAGGACCCAGAAATAACTTTTTCTGATGCTTTTGTAAAGCCAGAATAAAGTCTTTTATCATGGGGAACTGGGGATCGCAGAAGAAGCTGTAGGTTTTTGGTAGGTTGTGTGTAGGATATGAATAATCTGCTGCCTTCACAGATAAAGCGCTATATTTGTATAGCAGAACCAGTATCCTCTCTGCTTTCCCAAAGAGCCCATATGGAAAGTAGTGAGATTTGCTACATTCTTTCTTCAACATATGTTATTTTTTGCTCTGATTGATCTAAAGTAGTTTTTCTATAGAAAAGACTTTGTGTTTTGAAATATCTTCTAGAGAAATTGAGACTTAGTCATTAGCCAGCAGACTAAGAAAACGTTCCTCAGTGAAACAGCCCTGTTTTCCAGCTATTACTAATATTGATATTTTAACAGCTACTTTTCAGCAGTGTCATATCTCTTGCCTTGCATTTTGCTCTGGCTGCATGTTCGGGCTCTTGGGGGGCAGGATTTGGGGTGTTTTCCTGATCTGGCTGTACCCTTTGTCCGCTGTGTCCCCAATGGGACCAGTCAGGAGGGATTCCCAGCAGGAAGGGCGTTCTCAGCCTGCCTGGCGAGGTAGAGGCTGTGGTGTAGGGGACTTGTGGGACCTGAAAGCTCAGTGAAGCTCTATCTGCACCATAGATTGGTCTCTCTATATTTATTTATTCATTCATCTCTTTCTGCAGAAAATATCGGTGATAATTCAACAGCAAAGATGCACTGTTTTTCTACCAATGAACAAGTAACAGCTCCAATGCTCAGAAATACTGGATAAGTGAGCAAAATGGAAGCTACCAGTGCAGTATTCATCCTTACGTTGTTTTGAACCCTTGTAGCGGTTAACGATTCACTGGGCCCGTATTTAACAGCAGATAAAAATTAGATTTTCTGTGTATATATATATCTTATAACATTTTCTTCATGAGTACTTCTGGTGTTTTTCTTTTAGACCTCCATATGTGTGTGTATGTGTGTTTTGGGGGGGTTGTTGCATATTGTCCCTCCACAGCTTCCCTGGGGTGACTGCGCTGCCCAAAGAGCATTATATAAACAGCATTGATTTTAATTTCCATGGCAGGTGATTCTGACTTTTACTTCTTAAAACCCCTAATAAATACCAATAACCATTTGCTCTTCGTACATTCCCTCCCTCACATTTCCCATCTATTTCTAGACCAAGAAATAAGACATTAGTTTAAACACAATTAATATCAGTCAAATATATATGATAAAATCATTACAGTACTACAGTGACTCTCTTCTTTTTTTTCTAAAAAACCCTCTAAACAACCATTTCTAGTTGTCTTGTATTTCTCCTCATATCTCCTCTTCATACTAGATTCACGTTTATTAAGATTATTAATATACTTGTGTCTTGGCATGATTAAACAGGACAATTATCACAGAATCATGGTCAAAAAAGTTTCAATCAGTCTGTCTTGCAATTTGCAAATGGTTGATATTTTGAGTAACAAATTATTTCATTTTTTTCCTAATCTTGCCATCAGACTTGAACCTTAAGCTTCCTATAAAGTATGGGATTTTGTAAGCCAACCTTGCCTTGTTCAGCAAAAACAGGACCTTCACGTATTACTTAAGTATAAAATACTTCTATGTTAAACTAATCAACACAGCATAATTATCTCTAGTTAAACAAATATTTTATTGATAGTAATGATTTGAATGTTTCTTATTTCTTCAGCTCGTATGTATTTTTTAGTCAATACTGGAAGCAAAGATGTTTGCAGCTAAGTGAGCATCACAGACTAAGGCAAATCACCTCAAATGTAACACAGAACGAGATAGCCCTGGGTATTTCTAAACAGCTGTTATGAAATTAGTAATGGAAAGTTTTGTTGCAGTGGGTGTGGAGAGAGCTACACCCGCATTCCCGAGTGTTAAAAACGCAGACAAACGCCCAAGACGCCACATGCTGTAAGCTGTGCTTTTAGTTACTGCTCTTCAGTCAGTGTTATATGAATTAAACTATTCACAGGGTACTGATGTAGCAATGAGTACAGTTGGTAGATTGTTTTTACTTCAATTTTAAAAAATTTAAATAGAAATTTGCTGATACTCTTGACCCTCAGAGTCCAAAGTATGATAAACCTAACTGTGCAAGGCATCGTTTCAGTGTAAGTATTTCAGGGAATATAGGCAGCTAGTTAGTGGTACACAGCGGCGGTTTGTTAAAGCTTGGCTCAGGGATGAATACCTCCCTGTATTCTTCTCCTAAATGTGCAGCTCCATGGAATCTCTGAAAATAAGTATTTCTTTTGCAAGAGTAGTTTCCAGCACCATCTCCTCTCTTGCTGCATCTCCACTTTGGAACAGCCAAGTCTTGCACAAGCAAGGACTCTGTTGCTGGTTGTTGCTGATTCCCAGCATAGGTGCTCAGATAGAAACCCTGAGACCTTGGTAGTCTCCGTTTTCATAGCATCTTGCTTAGTCCTGGTCGGGATTGCAGTAGGAAAAAGAGTGTTTAGGTGCAGATGTGGATGTAACCTCTCTTATTTCCTTGGTCTCTCTGCTTTAGAGTCAATATTGACTTGAAGAGTTCAATTTTTGTCACGTTGTGCAACGTATAAGCTTCTCTGAAGAGATATTCCCCTCCCCACTAAATTCAGTTGTGTGAGCTTGTTTCCATCCTGTTTTCAAAGCTACCTGGCCTCCTCTGTACTGCAGAAGTGAAAGTGCAGCTGGGGATTCAGCCTAGCAAACAGTTTCTTCTTTCTGAGCAGTATAGAGTCAGAATGAAGAACGAAACCAGCTCTCCTAGATGCTGAGCTTCCATTTGCTAACAACTGCTGCCTGAAGAAGCAGCTCCGAAAGTGCAGGGAGCTGTTCCTCCTGGGGAGGATTTGGGCAGAACCACAACTTCCCTGTTAGATGTCTGGAACTGGGCAGACCTGTGCAAGCTGCAGGCACAGAGTGAGCTGCTTTTGGATGGGTTGGTCTCTGGACAGGTTCATGGTTTGATGCTTGGGGAAGCTTAGTGAGAGCTCCTGGGCTTCTGTTTGAAAATTGGTTTTTGTGCTGTACCAGTTCAAGTGGAAATCTCCATCTCCTAGATTGAGATGTGTTAGATTTTTTAGGAGAAATTACCAAATGTATGCATTTACTTGTCCCTGCTTTCCGTCTAAAATCCAAGTTAATGATTATGTGAAGAAACTAAAATAGGGGGTAAGGCAACATGCAGACTTTCAAGGTTAAATCCCTTGCAGTGGCATAAGAGTAGGTATGAGTATTTGATAATGTTGTCATTTTTTATAATGTTTCTCATGTCATTCAGTTTGCCTCATAAATGTGTATGTGCCTTGACTCTATGGGAAATCTTGAGGGTAAAGATCAGAAGCACCTAATAAAATTTCGTGGAAAAAAAGGCAAAACACATCTGAACTATATATGGCATGTGGTAGCTCTGTAGTTGATTTGCTCCTGTGAGATGAGTGCTGTATAACACAGAGTACAGCTTTATGGTGAGAGGGACAAAGCAGAATATTCACTTCTAATGTCTACAAATCCAACCAAACTGTTTTGAAACTATTTAATCCTTACCTACATTTGATCACTCCTGCAGAGAGAGAAAATCCTGTTTAACTTGACCCATCTTCAAATGAAAATCTTCAAGACTTTTGGAGAGCAGTTGTTCATATTGAGTGCTGTGACTGCTTTAGTCCTTTCCCATTCAGATATCAGCTGAGAAGCAAACTAGCACCTGACTATTGCCAGTTAAATAGTTAGATCCTTGTCATATTTCAAGACTGTAGTATTTGGGTAAATGCAATGGCTATTCAATAGCTAACACTGCTTTTCTTCTATTTGTAATAGTAACTGTTTAAATGAGCTGTCTGATTCTTCTAGAAAATTTGGAAAAATATGTAAAATAAGAGATTTCAATATCTGTTTAAAAAAATCCCTACGAGTGATTTTATGCCTTTGTATTCCCATTTGCCTCCTTCATTTTATTCACCAGTGTCTAATGCTAGTGTTTTGCTTCTTTTTTGTTTCTTTATTTTGTTGCTTTTGTTTGAATGTATTATTGTGTTGTATGGAACTGGTCAAAGAACCGTTACTGTATTTTATGTTTGTATCTACATTTTATTTTGCATGCTTAACGTGGCTTTGCCTGGATATTCTTTTTGGTAAGTTCAGAATTTAAAAGCACAGTGTTTTTCTGTAGTAGAATCTGTAACCTGCCACCTTCTTTTCTTCCACCTCAAGTACTGTCCTTATTTTTGTCATATCGATTTGTGCTCATGTACTGTTCTGCTTTTGCTAATTACCCATATGATAACAGTGTTCTCCTAACTTCCCATTTTTGTCTCTAGCTGAGCTAAACAATATGACTTGGGTACTAATGTGCACTAATTTGACTTTTATCTTCAAAATATAGTCAGCAGCTATTAAAATGGTCCATTTTGAGGACTTTTGTGTGTATTTGAGACACACAAAACCTCAGTCTTAGAAAGCCATGTTAAGAATTCTTTGCGTAGCAAGCCTGGTGTTAACCTGCACATCACAGGTTTATTTCATTGGTGTAGTCACCTCCTGATTTCTCATGATCTTCTAAGGACGATATTTGTGCTTATTTCTTTTAGCAACAGCTTGCTCAGCTGCAGAAAGAAAAATCAGAGATTCTGAAGAACCTGGCGTTATACTACTTCACGTTTGTTGATGTTATGGAATTCAAGGTGAGGTACAGCAAATATTTCAAGGAGTTTTGTGACATCCTGTCTCTGTCCTTTTATTTATGACGTACTGCTTCACAATGAAATAGCTGAAATTGTAGTTCTGTTTAAAGCAAAAGCATAATCTCTGTCTCTAAATGCAGTAAACTGACATGCTTGGATATTTTTAAACAAAAATTGTTCCTTTGTTTTTCAAGGACCATGTTTGTGAGCTGCTG
>JAVCKT010031178.1:0-13426 GCA_032273925.1 Rhynchotus rufescens | reverse complement strand
ACTATTCATAGAGGTCCATCTTAAGACAAAGCTGAACCTACACTAATTGAGATTTCAAGAATGTAGTTCTTCAAACAAGTTAACTGTGGGAACAATTTCTGAATGTCATGGTATAACACTGTGTTCTTAAAAAGCAAGATTGTATAATGTGCTAGCATTAGTTGCTTTGGAAGGAGTAAATTCCGAATGTCCAACTTTTAGAAAACCAGAATAAAAGGATTGTGAAAAACAGACTCAAGAGGCAGGTTGATTGAAATCTTTCTGTGATTGCTTAAGGCTGAAATAATTAAATGTTTTTAGGATCAGTAGACAAATACAATGAGTAAGCAGTAGTTGAACTAAACTGTCTGAAGTCCCAGTGTGAAACGGTTAGTCTTGGAGAAATAAAGCTTAACCCCACTGCAGAACCTTAGGATTCAGTTTCCAGGGAAAAGGCCTGCGTCATTCATGAAGGACACTGCTTTATAGTGAGCTAAAAACAGGGTAGATTTGACTCTGAAAGTCCAGTTATTCCCGTCTCATAAACATGTTAAAGAGATTAAAAAGGTAATGGTAGGGTATTTGCTTGTGTTTTTTTTTTATTATTTTTTTTAAGGAAATGCTTTTTAGAATATTTTTTCTAAAGATTACATGGAAAGCAACTACCTTGAACCATCCATCAGAATTAATTAGCTAGTGGTGCTTCCGAAGATCAGTGAGCAGAGTTTTAGCTCTCCTGAATCTTCAGGAGTCTTCATGAAGTCATGTGATTGAATTGGAATCATTTGCAGATTCTTCCTTCAGAAATTTGAAGAATTAAAAAATTGGAAAAAATGGCCAAATTTTGTAATGTCAGTGCGGCAAACATCAAAATAAAAATGTTAGAGAGATGATAAAATTATTAAGAGGCAGATACAGAAAACATAGTTGATGTACTTTTTGAATTGGATATGAACTGTGGTGACCGATTTGAAACTAAAATCATATTTGATCTGTGTGGAGACTTTGTTGTCACAAGCTTTGTGTATATACTCCATTTAAATGTCTCTCTCTGTTCAGCTTTTATAGTCGTGCTTTTGAGAAGATGTTTCAGCAGTGTTTGGAGCTTCCTTCTCAATCAAGATACTCGATTGCATTCCCACTGCTTTGTACTCATTTTATGAGCTGCACCCATGAACTGTGTCCAGAAGAGGTAATTTCAAAATAAATTCTCTTAAATATTTGCTGTTATCTTTTTAAAGTACAGAGGACTAGCATAGAACACAAAGAAAGTATTTATACTAATCTTGAGATTCAAGGGAATAGCAGCAAGTGGTAAAAATTGAAGTAAATCACGTAGATACCTTATTGAAAACATATGATCCATGATCCTTGAATATGAGAGTCCTTTTCTGAAGTGAGCAAGCATTATCCTTGTTTTAAAGAGAGGTGAAATTAAGGTACAAAGGTTAGATGACCTGAGATTTTTAGATTAGGTTAGATGGGATCAGTCGGGGGTTAATGGCAAAACCTGAGGTGAAGCTCAGATCTCCTGAGCGTTGGCTTCTAGATCCATTTACTAGTTAATCCTGATTTGAGGAACAGGAAATGTGCTGAAGCAGGTACTGTCCCTTTGACTTTGGTCATACCACTTATCTAGATGTGGATGCCGGTAAATACTCCATCCCATTAAACATTATAAGCAAAATGTTCATAGTTAGAAAAGAAAATATCAAGTCAAGAGTTCAGTATGACTTGTTGTAAAAGGCATTTCTTTAATAAGTTTAAAAAAAGAAAAAAATCTAAGTGAAGTACAGGATAAGACGAGCATTCATTTTTCTGTCCCTTTGGGTTTGGCTAGAATTAGAAATGAGAAAAAGCAAAAGGCTGCTTAAAGACATTGACCCTTCATTAAGGCAAGTGTTTCATTCTTAGAAAATTCTTTGCATTTTTATGTTGTAATGAAATAGATCCTTCAGAACATTTCTTAAATATCTGTTGACTTTGGAACCGCTCCAGGGGTGAACTTGGCCAAACTTGTTTAGTGTTCATGGTGGTGTGTTTTCATTCTTAGCAGTGCAGGTCTGAAAACAATTAGATGAATACAAGTTATTGAAGTATGTATGTTTTTCTTATTTGAATGTCAAATCCTTGTCTGTATCCTCTTTCATATTTGTCTGTGTCATTATTTCCTCTGTCTACTGTGCTTCGTACAGCTGCAAACTTGATTTATATTAGAAAACCACTAAAAAGTTTCCAGGAAATCTTCCCTTCAGGACAAGAGATGTCTTTCAGAACCACTAGGGCAACAGTAAGGAGTCTGTAGACAAGGTCCTCTAAACACTAGTTACTTGAAATTCAGCTGTAGCAAGGACATTTTGCCACAGCCAACAGTACACTTAATTCAATATATGGATTGCATGGTTTAGTAACTATTCTTTTTTTTGGAAAAATAGTCTTCATTGCTCCGTGTAGCCTGTGGCCAAGTGAACATGAAGGATTTCATTGAGTCAGAGGCTGTGCTTGCATAGATCCATTTAAAAAAGAAAAGAACTGAATGGAGAGAGCATCTTTGTCGATGTGGCAGAGGTGTGACACTGCTTTCTCTATCCAACCTGAGTTGGATACTCTTAAATTTAATACTGGTACAAGTTAATGAGGGGGAAGCTCCCAGAAACCTTGACAATTAGATGCTCTAAAGCAGACTCAGCTCAGTATTAAACATGAACATCTGCTTTTGATTTATTTTGTCCTCTCCCTTTTTTTTTAATTAATCTGAAGAGTTTGACAAAATATAAACAGAACACTTTTAATGACAACATGCAATGTCAGTGACTCTGAAGTTTTCATGGTTTGGTACTTTTCCCCCTTGAATCTTCAAGAATGAAAGGAGTTGAGATAAATTACACTGATTAATCTGTTGTTTAAAATCATTATAATACAGTAAGTAAATAAAACATAACTGTTTATTAGATCTCTAATTCTCATCAACAGCAAATAATCCCTATTACAAAGGGAGTATTTTTTTTACAGGACTTTTTTAAATATCTCCAGCATGATTCCTCTATTTCACTTTTCTAAAATAGTCTTTTTGTTTAAATATAATGATCTTGGACTCGCATGCAGAATTCCTTCTGGAAAACTTTAAACTGTGTTTGTGTGCAATCTGTGCATATTTTTAGGACCATTCTGTAGGACTGTGTTCTGATTAGAAAAGCTGTGCATATGTCATTACCTGTGTGTGTGGTGCTTTAGGTCAGCTTGCAACAAAACTAAGGGACTTATTGCTTAATTGCCACCTCAGCCTACCTATAAAAACTGCATTAACTGCATTGAAGCTGTTTTTAGTTGGCAGATTTCACCAAAAATCAGAAATTGACTAAGTAATTAATGCATTTATTTTCCTGTGTCTAGCGTTGGAGAGAGTTTGAGCTTAAAGGCCTGTGACGGAATTAGGCATTGCCCTAAGGTGGCTACCCCAAGGGGACAGATGAGGCATCTACTGCTTTTGCTTTCTCCCTAGGAAAGACTCTTCTGGTCTCGGTGATGGATGGGCTAAAGATGCTGCATTTAGTTCTAGTATCCCAATCCTGTGTTTTGTGTAACTGTTACTCGCAGTGCGGGGTACGTGTTATGTGAATATTGTGGCGCTGGTGGGGAACTGAAAATCCGACTTGTCCATTTTCTCCTCAACAGCGACATCATATTGGAGATCGCAGTCTTTCCTTGTGTAACATGTTCTTGGATGAGATGGCCAAGCAAGCTCGAAACCTTATCACGGATATTTGCACGGAACAGTGCACGCTGAGCGATCAGGTGCGTGCGGCTCTTCCCACCTCGCAGCATGCAGGAGGTTTTATTCAGCTGGTACTTCTAAGATACCAGCATAATAAAAATCCAGCTTGATTGTTGGAATTAATCGTGAATATTGTTTTAGAGAATAATTCATAATTAATTAAATAGGGTATTTGTGATTGACGGTTATTTTTTCATCCAATTCTCTGCTTTTCTGAGGAGCTTTTGTTTCAGTGAGGAATATAAATGAAATTTCAATATTATGCTGTGTGAAATTTAGGAAGCTAAACTTCATGCAGTCTTGTGTTGGATGTTTTGCATTCTACACACACACACTTTGCATTGGTGTAAGCTTTACTTCATGCTGCATCTCATATAGTCAGTGGTCATAAACTTACTGTGTATATCTGCTACTAAGCATGCATGTATTTTAGTTCACCTTCGAGGGTTTTGTTGTTCAACTTTCTAAATTTTATGAGTCTTTCTCTTTTTAAGGAAGTTTTTTTTTAATATTGAAGGCAGCTTGAGGAAGACTTTTCTTTTCATTAGAATTTTGTAGCTAGTAGTCAAAATGAGAAGGGTCACATGTGCAATGTGATCTGAACCTTAATTTCAGAATGTGTCTCACACTTGCTAAGAAAATGGATTTTCATTTTTTTTTGACGGGGAGGTTTCTTTCTCTCAATTAGCTGCTACCAAAACATTGTGCCAAAACCATCAGTCAAGCGGTGAACAAAAAGTCAAAAAAACAGACTGGAAAGAAAGGAGAACCAGAAAGGGAGAAACCAGGAGTAGAAAGCATGAGAAAAAACAGATTGGTTGTGACAAAGTAAGTGTCTCCTGCTTTTACAGTCAAAATTCATGTGTTTTGTATATGGAATATTACTTATTTTATTCCAGTAAATTTTATTGCCTGTAAATATAATAAGGCTGTGAGCCTGAAGTGTTGTACAGAGAGTGAAATCTCTTTATTTAGAGCATTAGGAATGCGTTTTTAATAAAACTATAATGTTAGACTAAAATATTTATATATTTTTAATTTCTTGTTTAACTGTTCTTAAAGCCTGGACAAACTGCACACTGCACTTTCTGAACTCTGCTTCTCAATCAATTACGTACCAAACATGGTGGTTTGGGAACACACATTCACCCCAAGAGAATATTTAACGTCTCATCTGGAAATTCGCTTTACCAAGTAAGACATGCTGTAAAGAGAGATTTCTCAATAAACAAGATAAATATTTCTTAGATTGCTATCAAGTAATCTGTACTCATTATCTAGAACTTCTTCAAGGTATATTGCAAAACTCCACAGAGTGACTGAAATCACAAATAGATTAGTTTGGGATGAAAACATACATAGAAGTTAATTCTTGCTTTAAAAAAAAAAAAAGTCAAAATTAATATCACCTTCTTAACAGTGTGATCCTTTATTCCTAATCCATTATTATCCAGATAACATGTAATGTAAAATCATTCAATAGTTGTACATTTGTCTGCTTAATTTTACTAATAAACGCCTTTTTCTTTTAAAGGTCAATTGTTGGAATGACTATGTATAATCAAGCAACACAAGAGATTGCCAAGCCTTCGGAGTTGTTGACCAGTGTAAGAGCCTACATGACAGTCCTCCAGTCGATAGAAAACTATGTACAGATTGACATCACGCGAGTATTTAACAATGTTCTTCTTCAGCAAACCCAACATTTAGATAGTCATGGGGAGCCAACCATTACCAGTCTGTACACAAATTGGTAAGGAAATATATGTATCTCTTAAAATTTATAAATGTGTAGTTTTATATATAAACTTATAAAGCGTGTGTGTAATTTTTATATATATTTTTATATATCTAAAATGTGTATATATATAAAACTTTTAATAGAGCATATGGAATTGGAGAAGTGGAATTACATGTGGGATAAATCTTTGAAACTTTCTAAAATTTCAGACTGCATGGATTTACTTCTCCCAGTACCTTTAAAAACATTTTGAGGTTTGCCTGTTGTGAATTTGAATGTTTGCAGGTGAAAGGTGTAGATGAGTTGAAGTGTGCAAGTGAGATGTAGTCTCTAGAGTGTTCTGTCTCGTAGTCATGAGAAAAGTTTTCATCTGTATAGAGTATTTACACTTAGACCTACAGAGGGATTATGTCATTTCACCTAAAGCAACATTTTTTCCACCCCCTTGATAAGGTATTTGGAAACTTTGCTAAGGCAAGTCAGCAACGGTCACATAGCCTATTTTCCTGCCATGAAGGCATTTGTGAATTTGCCAACAGAAAATGAGTTGACATTTAATGCTGAGGAATACTCCGACATATCAGGTAAACTTTGATGTTCCTACGAAATGTTTTTTGAAGGGATAATTACAATATGCTTGAGTAATTGGAATAGCAGCAACTCTCAGACCTTCGATATTAATTTAAATAATTATCATTCCTGCTGTCTCCATGCCTTGACAGATCTAACTGGTTTTGGTAGAAGTATGGTTGCTGCATTTGGTATACTGAGTACACTATATGATGCATTGGTGACTGTTACTTTAATTCTCTTATTATGATACAATTTTCATGTCTGAAATTGGATTTTATTGATTAAAATATAATTGCTAGATAATGAGAGGAAAATAACATAATAGATGATTAAATAACTGAGGAAGGAGTGTTTAAAGTGCAACAACTTGTTCTATTTCTCAGAAATGAGAGCCCTCTCTGAACTTCTGGGACCATATGGCATGAAATTCCTAAGTGAAAGTCTGATGTGGCACATTTCTTCACAAGTTGCTGAGCTTAAGGTAACCTTAGATGGGAGTGGGGAAAATTTTCTGTTAAGGCTTCCTTTATGATATCAAATAACTGTGCTTTTGGGTGCCGTCTTGAAGAAATTACTTACCAAAATCAAACCAAAGAAGCTGTGAATTTTACTCTGATTGTTTTGTAGTACATTTGAAATTAAATTTGCACGCATTTTCTTCAGTTGCTTAACGGGCAGGATTTTATGCAAGCTGCATTGGTTTGCAGTGTTAGACCCCAAAGCTAGGAATCCAGTCATCCTTTCCCATCAGAGTGGAGAGGAAAGCTGTTTTAACACTTACCAGGTGCTTGAGGGGAGCTTCCCACCTCCACTGACTCCCAAGATGAGGGGTTCTAATCTAAAACACGTCTTGCCATGAGACGTCTATACGGACTTGCTTTTCCATTACCCCAGCTATTAGCTCATGTTTCTCACTTTGCATGGATGAAGGGCTTAATTCAGTTGATTTTGTTTTCCTTGATAGCTTTATCAGTTTTAAACATATCTTTCACTCTGGTTGAATATTATTTGTTTCTTGAATATGTTTGCGTTCTGGTAAATAAACCTGCTAGCTACAGTAACACAAGTAACAACTTCATGACCGCTGACAGTTTGCATGCTTTGAGATTGAGGGTCGTTTTTACTTGGATAAGTTGTTTTGTGATAGAAGATGGCCTTGTGATCCTGTATTAGAATGTTCAGCCTCTTCTGCTGCTGCCACTTACTGTATGAGGACAAGAAATAAGATTATTTTGATAACTTTTGATGCATAATGTACTTCCATATGAACATGGCCTCATATTTGGAGGAAAAGTAATAAAGGGTTAATCTCTCTAGCTTGTTTAGCAGAGAGCACTGAGAAACACCTGTGTTTGGGAGAAAGAACCAACAAGGGAATAGACTGGGGAATTTAAGAGTAGGATTCAACATGCTTGCATTGCTTTCTCATCCTCCAGTGGGACCAAGTGCTGGTTTTATATCTGGAGGTTAAGACTGAGGAGGGGGAAAACAGGTTTACTTCATTTAAGTAACTGTTTTGAACTGCATTCCAGCCCGTTACTTTTCAATCTTGAACCGATATGCTGGTAATTATTGTAACACTGAAAGCTTGACTCAGTAAAAATGTGTGGGCTATTGCCTTCACTCGTGCGTTCTGGAGGGTTTTGAGGGAATTTAATTAAAATGCCAGACATCTGTCAAGTTCTGATATATATGGGGGAAGGGAGCTACAACTGCCCATCTTTATTTCAAGTGCAAACCAATGATCTGCCTTGCTTTGGCTTTGAGCTTAGAGATGTGGTTTGAGCGTATATCTGAGTACGTGTGTGCACACTTGTTTGCCCTGCGGGTCTCCCATAGCTGCTTCCCTCCTTTCACCCAGAAATGAGCAAAAAGAAAGCAGAAAGGCTGGGTTTGGGGTTATGGATATAGCACAGGAGCGATGCCACAGTGCAGCTGAATACGGGCTGAGATCCGTTGCCTGTAAACAGAGATCACGGCGTATTTCATGGCAGTGTTATGGTTTAAGCTGTCTTGGGTTTTGTTGGCCTTGTTCTTTAAATTATATTTTATTTTTCCCCCCGATCCCCCACCCCATCCTATGGGAATGGGAATTTCTGCTCTGATTGGATTTCCCTACTTGCTTTGCCCTGTTTTCAGCACTGGAATCAAGTGAAATAAAGTTTGCAAAGCCATTAGCAGAACTGTCTTTCTCATACGTCCCTGGATTGCTAGCAGTTCTGCTGGTGCTTCCCTTTCTGTGGTTATATATAGTCCATCTTGATTTCGGTTCCAGCTTATTGTCTGCTTGTCTGAATGGTTGTTTTTCATTGCCTCACCTCAATGCTCTTTTTGTTTTGTGCTGTTCAGTAACTGTGTTTGGCACAACAGTTAGTGACATAATCCTTTCTGGGTCTGACAGTTTATAGCTATGCAATTTCGGTAACTTAAATCTCAATAAAGACTTGGCAAATAGTTACAGGAAAGTTATTATATATACTTCACTTGTAGCATTAAATGAGAACTGTCATAAGTTTGAGAAAGTACCCATTTGTCTCTTAATTTTTGTCAAACTGATATGGAAAATGTTGAGCTTGGGAATTTAGTAACAGTTTTGGCCTAAACTTTGTGGTTGAGTGGATGTCTTTCTTCCCCACCCCTCCTTCATGTTGTAGTAAAAGAAGATCTCAGGTAAACTACATCTCAGGTTAACAGTCTGGCTCTCAAACTCTTCATTCAGCTCTTCAATGGTTACATTAGTGAAACCTATAAAATGCCCCCAAAGGATTTCATTGCTTTTTGAAGCTAAATGGTATAGATATATCTTTGTGTAGATATTCCTTTAGTCTTTTTTTAATAAAAATATAAATAGCATTGTCTGATTTTGCCAAATTTCATTCTATCATTTTAAGAAGTTGTACATTTTTCTGAATATAAAAATCATGTTCTTAGGGGTATCTCATCGTCTTCTCTGGGTTTAGAGCTTGCTTTCGTGTATAGTGGGACCTGACAGCAATATTGTAGACCTGTTGAGAAGACATTGGGACTATCCCTGTCCCTTTGAGTTTAGTTTCCTCTCTGCTGGACTAAAAAGTCCTAAACCGTGTCCGTGTCTTGCTACTGAGTTGGGAACTGTTGCTGACCCAAAGCCTTGCTTCTCTTCAGAAACTTGTGGTGGAGAACGTTGAGGTTCTAACACAAATGAGGACCAGCTTCGACAAGCCAGACCAGATGGCGGCTCTCTTCAAAAGATTATCATGTGGGTAACTAAAAAATCCTATTCAAGACTTGTAATGGCTGTAATAATTGCAAACTGGGTAAATATATGGCTGTAAAACAGAAAGCAGAGTTTTGTTTCACTTAAATTGTTTGCTTTTCCTAAATCACATGTTTCTGTTTGGATTTCCTTGCAGCATATAATTTATAAATTCTTTGTAAGGTTTTTTACAATTTAATTATTAACTCAATTTAAATTATGCATTTAAAATAATTGTTAAAATGAGATATTTCAAACTTGAGAAAAGGCAGAACTAGGGTTCACATTGAATATTAACTGTTCACAGTGGGGATCATTTCCCCGTTTGATAGGATATGTCTTCTGAAAATGTCACCATCAGCTCACACAGGAAAACCTGCTTCAGCACATGTTTATTTGCAGATAACTGCTCTTAAAATAATGCTTTTGTTTGAGTACCTACCACATGTTTTTCAGTATTTTGTTTTCGTTCCCATTTCTCAGGGCAGGGAGGAATTGAAAATGTCAACGAGTTCTTGTTCACTGTTTTTCTTCTAATTTTTCTTCAGCTGTTGACAGTGTTTTGAAGAGAATGACGATTATTGGTGTGATCTTGTCATTTCGGTCATTGGCACAGGAAGCACTTAGAGATGTAAGAAATCACTGAATATGTTCTAAATGATTCAGGCATTTCCGATGCATGTAATGCAGTAATAAGGTATTTGAAGCCTTCCTATTGAGAACTGGTGCCTCTTAAAGGCATGGTACCTGGGTGACATGGGAAGTCACTTATAACTGAACTTTGAATTATGAGTTCTGAAAAAAAAAAATTAGCATTTTGGGGGTATTTTTCAGGAAAGTTTTGTGTTAGAACCTATAGGTTTCTATTGAAGCGTGATTTTTCAGTGTTTAATACATTTATAAAACTTTCACATCATTTACAAATAGCTCAGTTTTGAGCTTATTAAGCTTTTGGATCTTAAATCGGTAAATAAATATATGTAAAATAGTTTATGAAAAAAACAGAGAAATCCAGTAAAATAACCTTAGTATCTAACTGAACAATAAAATTGGAATTTTGTTTTTCTGATTTCTTATTTGTCTCCATTAGGTTTTATCCTATCACATTCCTTTCCTTGTAAGTTCAATTGAAGACTTTAAGGATCACATTCCAAGAGAGACTGATATGAAGGTAATGTTTGGTCTGAAGGGTAATGGAATCTTTCTTTGAATTCTGTTAACAGTATGTAAGGGGCAAGACTGTCATGCTTAGTGTGAACAACCATTTTTGTTTGGGAGCTAAATAATTGTGTTTCTGTGAGGTTACTGAAGTTCCTGAAAAAAAGCTGGTAGGATGAAAAGAGGTCTCTCTCTGCCTGTGATCACATTTGAGAACTTTCGTGAATCAAGAACCACATTTATAAAGTGTTAAAACACGGATAAACACAGATTAGGACATCCAGATATTTTAGGACTTAATATCAGTGATTTTCTATGTAATTAATTTATCAAAGCGAAGCAGAAATGGCTTTAAAGCTGTTCATGAGATAAATACTTGTTGTAGAAAGATACTTTAGTAGGCCTGAAACTTTTGAGAGACCCTGGTAAAATGGAGATTTCTTATTAGCTGGTTATCTGTAGCATTAGGAGAACAGATCGTGTGTTTTCAGCTCCTCCAAATAGAGTAGCTTGCTTAAAATCTTATTTTTAGTACTTGGAGTCTCTGGCTACTGTTACTGTGTATCAAATTTGAATGTTACTGTGAGATTATAATTTTGTTTATTTTCTTGTCAAATTGCAACTTTTGTCTTTTCCTTGTCAAAAAATGTCATACTTGTAGATATTAGCTGACACGTTCCATCTGACAGAGCACGTCTGCCAGTTTGGGTGTTTTTTTGCTTTTGTTTTTGAAGAGTAAAGAGTAGAAACAAAATATTATCCAGAAATTCTGTGTGTTTGCTTGGGAGGGAGTTGAGAAAAGCATACAAGTTTTATTTGACCTGATAAACAGAAATGATAACTGGCTAGCTCAAAAAGTACTGTCTTAACTCCTCACTGTAGTTTAGAAACAAGGAAAATGTAAAGGCTCTTTTTTTCTGCCAAGTCTCTGAAATTCCTTTGTGCCTCAAACTGTAGTTTATCTGTGCTAGAGCATAATACTTGTACAAAAGCATTTAATGTTGTCCTGCTCGTAATTACCTTACTTCTGGTCCTCAGGTGGCAATGAATGTGTATGAATTGTCATCAGCTGCAGGATTGCCTTGTGAGATCGATCCTGCCTTGGTTGTAGCGCTGTCTTCCCAAAAATCAGGTACGAGGTTACAAATTTTGAAAATACTTTTTGCTTCCTTGAATCTTTAAAACACCCCAAAACATGAAAGTGTTTGTGGATAGGCAGGATTTTGGGAATCTCCTCTCCTTTGCGTTCCTAGGCAGCTTTGTAAATGACCTGCGAGCACAAATACTTGGTGTGTCTCCTGTCTCAATGATGCTGATTTGTTAACTGAGAATGTTTTGAACCACACATTAGCTTGTTGACCTGAAGAAGGATAATGGGTAGATGTTTAATGTGTTTAATGGCCTGTGGTGAAAACTGCAGTAATTTAAGGACATGGAAAGTGGGACTGTTGAGAGCAACCACTAACATGATAAATTCCGTTGTACAGGTCTGGAATAAATCTGTGTCATGCACGTAGGCTGCAAAAACTGAAAATGCCAATTAATTGTAGGTCGTGCTCGTAGTTTAACCCTGTGGTAGTGATGTCTTGAACAAATGTTAACATGAAGCTTACAGGGGAAAACATGGTAAAATAAACATATTAATGTTCTAACATTTTTGTAGTGCTTTTTCTTGTTTGCAGTGGAAATTCCTGTATAAACTTTTCAGCTTTGTTTACGCTGGTAGTTTTGAAGGCACAAATAGAGATTCTTAAGTACTTGACATTTCTTTTTAATTTGGTTCCCTATCTTCATTATTGAACACTTCATTGCTTGTTTATTTTTTTTTGTTTGTTTTTGTATTTCTATGTATATAGGATATTTAGTATTCCAGTCGATCCAAGTGTTTCTAGTTGCAACCTAGGTATTTTTCTCTCTCTAACAATAGCTGTTTTGGAAAAGGAAAACAGCTAATTTCAATAAGTATTTTAATGTTAAAACATAAAAGTATCAGGCTCCCTTTGAGCAATATAAAATGTTTTCTGTGATAGGTTAGAGTCTTGTTTTTGGTTCATTCCTCCTTTGCAGGCTGAAATATGGTACTTTCGAGTGACCTTTGCTCACCTGACAGTGGTGACTGGGTTTACACCAGCATGAAAAACCTGTTAGCTTCTCAAGTTAAAAATTTAATGACAGAGTGAGTTAAAAATAATAGGATGACAGCACCTTCATTCTGTGGATTAGAAACTGAGTGTTTTGAATCTTTACCCTATCCTGTGAATCTTACTATGACAAGACTGAGATAATATTGTTCCTTTCACAATGCAAATATTTTTTTTCTTCTTCCATTTGATGAGATAGCTCATACGCTGTCTACAGTTGAAAGTAAGCATTTTAAGATGATTTCTGAGCTAAAGGATTGTGTTTTTATTTTCAGAGAACATTAGTCCAGAAGAAGAGTATAAAATTGCTTGCCTCCTCATGGTCTTTGTAGCAGTCTCTTTGCCAACTTTGGCCAGTAACGTGATGTCTCAGTACAGCCCTGCCATTGAAGGTAATGTTGTTATCTGCTGTGAATCTTTTCTTTGTATTTCTTGTATATTTTGTGTATTTTTAACAACATTTGCTTTAAATATTTGCTTACATCTTATAGTGAAAAAATGCAAAAAATGCAAAAATTTGCAAAATGCAAAAAATTGGCTAGCCAGAAGCTAGAAAAAAGCTTCAGAAATTGAAAAGCATTTACTTAAATCTTGTTTTCAGATACTTTTTTTTTCTTTTTAATGGAAAGTGGAGGTTTTAACAACCAAATAGTTCAAATACTGTAGGGGGCAATCTTGGACTAATATGTGGAATAGGCAGAGAATTATTCTACGTTAATTAGTACAAGACTTCTGTATAATTGCTATATTTGTTTTAGTAATGGTTACGTTAGCATTTTGACACTCATAAGGTAATTTTTTTGTATGAGCGTGCTCTTCAGATT
>JAVCKT010031177.1:0-22456 GCA_032273925.1 Rhynchotus rufescens | reverse complement strand
AATATCACAAATCCTGAATTCTGGATTTTTCTAAACAGATGGATGCCCCTCATCATTTCTCAGGTAACAGGGACAACACTATCACTCTCTGGCTCCACACTTTGGACTTTACTTGTGACCTAGTCCTCTTCCCACAGCCAGGAAACAAGACTGCATCTACAACTTGGTATTTCTTGTGCAGTTTCTTAATGTCTGTCCTTCATTGTCAATATTGTTTGAATATTCTACAGCATCATGGGCTATTCTTGCTTTAGGGCCAGTCCCTTCTCCCTGCACCAACTCTCTCTTCCCAAATACGGACAACACAGGTTACACGTTGTCTGGACAAAAACACTTGGAAAAGCAAGCGGAAAAGCATGAGGGCAGAGTAGCTCTGAGTGGGAGAACTACATATGGCCTGGGCGAGTATCACACTTCTCACACAGCCTTACACCACATTGACATTTATTAATCTAGAGCTGAGTCTGAGAGAATGAAAAATTAGATTTCACCCCTAAGAAATACAAGACCCGACACCATGGTACTCCCACCAGAACTGACAGATTGTGATAGTTATATATTTGCAATTTCCTTTTGTAAACATGCCCAATGAATAATACATTTTTAACGAAATGCATATTTTTAAATTTAGCACATCGGTAAGTATACCGAAATATTCTTAGGAAAATAATTTTCCTCTGCACATCCTAAGAAATGAGAAACTTGAGTTTTATTCCCTTTAATTGTGCACTGAAAATGAGCTTATCAGTCTTTTTCAGAAGCAATTTGTTCTGAACAAACTTTCTGTTCATATTTAAAATTGCAAAAGGCAAGATAAAAAGAAAGTTATGCGTTTGTATAACATGCAAACAAAATGTATAGCTTTGCAACCAAGCATCTAATCAGATGGATATCAACTCTCTGTCATAAAAAAAAGTTAAAAGATTAGCAAAATTACTGCATTTAAATGCAAAGTACCTTGTTTTACAAGGTGTATGTCTCCTTCTCGTGTTTTCTCCCAAAGTCCATAGCAGGTACTACCCTTGAGGCACAGAATGGTGCCATTCTCCTGAGAGATTCGGCTCTCGCTGATTCCATGGTCCTGCTGATAGGGGTCCTTGAACGCACACAGCCGCTCCTCACTCTGCGTAGCTTAAGATAAAACAAGAAAGCATTTTTTGTCGCTGATTTTATTTATAAAATATTAACACTCCTAAAAAGGATTATTATGACTATTCCTAAAAAAACAACATTCAAGACCGTCCTGAACTTTACCCACACAGTTAATCTCAAAGAGGACAAGAAAAGCTCAACAGATGTTTCAGAAGGAATGTCCAAATGTTGGAAATCCACAGGTGCAGAATTTAAAAAGACAACTGTTAGCTGTTTCCTTCAGGAAAACAAGAGAAGTAAGAGAAGAATAAATATATTCAAACAGTGAATGCTTTTCGAAGGCATTAAGGCCAATATAAATTTGAGTTTTGCGGTGAACATGCTGTTGAGAATACTTTCATTCTTCCCTTGAATAGGCTTTTATAGAAAGCATGGAAAGGGTGGTCCATAATTACCATGCAGTTAAATATTATGCAGCAGTAAAGCTTAAAGTTACATTTTGAATAAGAATGTGTACAATGTATCTTAACAAGTAGATTTCATCCCAAATCTTTAACTCCCATGAAAGCATTTGTAGCAAAAAGTGTGAGGTCAACTAGACAACAAGCAGTCTCTTGGGATAATTAATGTTAAACCTAAAATCATAGAAACCTAAAATCATAGAAAAAGCAGCTGTTAGCTCTTAAGCAGGCCAGAGCAGGACTGCTGCTTCATTATATCCCTAGCACAGATGACTTGCTAGCAGTAAGACAAACCAAGACATGGTTTCAGATACAAATGTCTCGTTTCTCCCACTGTTACACTGTTCCTTAAGGAGCGCCGGGTTTGTCGTACCCGGACAGAATCCCGGGCAGCCCCAAGGCAGCACAGGCTACGACCGCGGCCGCTCGCACCTCTATGTGCCCCCGCAGCCTGCACGGCGGCCCACGGGCTGCATATTGCTTTGGGACAGCTTCTCCTGTCTCAGTGCGCCGTTCCTCGGCTTCCCAAGGAGAGGAAGGTCACGGACTAGGCGGCGGCGCCCGCCTCTCTGCTCCCGACAGCTGAGTATTCCCGGCGTGAGGCATCTGTCCGGCTCGGCGGCGCGTGGCACGCGGCCCCGCCGCCCCGGGGACCCCGAGCTGCCCCTTGTCTTCCGAGGCGGAAGGGCAAAAAAGCACCATGGAAATATGAGAGAATCATACGTCCTTGTGAAACACCACATGGCTGCTCGCAGCGACGCGGCGAAGGCTGTTGAATCCAGTGCAGAGTGAGGTCCCCAGAGAAGTGATTTGTTTTCCCACTGCTCAGATGGCTGCAACGTCAGCGCTGCCGCAGCGTAAGCCCCGCCACGAGCTGCTTTTACCATGAAAAATAAATTATAATCAACCAAACACAACCAAGGCAGCTCTGATCAGCTGTGCTCAGCTGCTTTTCTTCATCCAAAAACCAAACAAAAACCAGAGACTTGTTTAAGAAATAAAAACCAAGTAATTCCAGGAAGAGTACTCTTCCATAATTCAATAAATTAAAGTCTTTTAATTTTCGAACTAGACAAGAAAACTGCTTTGGTTTTGATTTCCGCCCAGAAACGTAGCTCCTTGGATCATGCCCATGCTTCAGAGGCACAGGCAGCTCTACCTGGCGGCTTTTCCAGCCCGTTCATCCCTCTCCACATCTCTGCAGATCAAGCTGAGCGACACAGAAAATAACTGTTCCGACTCAAGGCATTTTTGATTAAAAAAGAAAAGAACTACTGCCCCATAAGAAGACGTGGGAGGGGGAAGCATGGGAAGCACAGCGCTCGGGGTCACAGACCACAGGGCCTAGCTGTCGTTCTCCTAGCGAACTAATAAAACTGCAAGTTAACTCACCACAATTTCACGTCAGACGATCTCAGTGGGAAACTTTTCCAACAAAAATAAAGGTTATTCACCCAACAACTAGAGTTTTCATGCTGATCTCTGCACATTCCTCCGATTACAACTTAGGCTTTGCCTATAACTTAGGCCAGGAAAGCTCCTCAGGGAGCAGTATCCCCTCTTCTCGGTATCCCCTCTTCTGAAGGGAAATCACGTTGCATCGGCTCCTTCACGGGCCTTTCAAACCGTCTACCTTATTAGGCCTGCACAAATTAAGCATCTCAAAAATAACTGCACGAAGATAATTAAAGTTAATTTGGATGGCAGTTTCGGCATGAGCGTGTAACTCTATAATAGCTCTTTCATCATAGGGCTAAAAACAGCAAATAGGAAAAAAATGCCAAAGATACATATGTCCTCACAAACATTTTAAACCCCTTGAATCAATTATTAAATTCATACTTTATAAAAGTATTATGTTGGAAATAGAGAAAGTCATGTTAAAGGCTCCCTCCAAAAGTGGGAAACATCATTTTAATTCCAGAACATATAAGTAAGAAATTAAGACAATTATATTTTAGTGATGGCTTCTAGAATTTTCGGGGCACTTTTAGTATTTTTATTTTCATTATAAAAAGGTAAATTCATCATAAAATATACTAGCCAGGGATTTCATTTGACACAAGGCACATTATGAGGCATATATATACACATAGTGTTTATCGGTTTTATAATAAACACACAAAACTGCAGAAAAAAACAGATTATTATAGGAGACATACTATACTGATGTTTTTAATACTTCCTTAATAAATATACTTTTATATCCAACTACTCAACTATAGAAAACCGGCACACGAGTACGTGAATCCTAGATGCTTACACTTACATTGTTTCACTATAACAATAACCCAACATACATCTACTATTTGAATTTTTGCCTTTGTTCCCAGAAAGCTACTGGAACATAAATACATGATTCATCTGTACTTGGATGGGTTTAAACAAATTAATATATTGTGACTGCTTTTTAATATACTAATTCTTTTGTGATTATCTTATGTTATAGGAAATCATAATTGCTTAAAACAATAGCACGCGCATACAAAAGTTACAGGAATCCAACTGCAAATCCTTAGAACATGAGTCATGTTTTCATTAATAGCATAGGAAGTCGGATCCATTTGTATTTAATCAACATTTCCTGTTCTTACGTCTATTCGGTGTAGTATATGTGACTGCTAAGGGAGGGGGAAAGGAAGGAAAAACAGACAAGTGCTGATACCGCTTCAAAGAATTCCTCTACCCCTTGTTCTAATTGTTAGGATAAAACCCATGTTTAGGACTCAAAGATTAATGCCAGGCAGTGCATTTTGCGATGCAGCAACCCCGAGTACCAGGACCTGAGGTAACAGGCAGGAGAGACACCCGCATGCAGCCCTGAAGGGGTTCGCTGGCATCGCAGGCAGCCAACCGGGCTACCATTTGGGTAATTACGGCCACCTGCCTCCATGACCACCTGGGGAAGATGTGAAAGGTCTCCGGCGTTATTTGACTTACCCAAGCCAAGAAATCGCTCTGGGGAAACATCACGGCCCCAGAGGCAGGGTTATGGGATAGCACGTGTCTTTATAATGCGAACTATTAAAAGGAGGTGATTAAGGAAGTGCCTATCAGGAGGTTGCTTCAAGTGCATCCTCTCAGCTCCCCATACTCTGACACGCGATACACAGAGAACGGCAGCAGGTTCTGGGAACAGGCACTTGAAGGCTGCTTTTTGTCATCTTCCCCTCCTTGTAGGCCTTAACTACAAATATATGTAAATGTATACGCTTACTTAAAAATACATCACAAGCTTTCATCTTTTGAAAGCAGACCTGCTGCTGCAGACAATCCTTAACCCCAACTAGAGTGTGGGGGGGGGGGAAGGTTGAAATGCTTTTGTGTTTTGTCTTTGCACTTCCAATAGCCTGTTTTGCAGTATATATTTGATCAACTGCCCAACTGAGAGCCTGACTGGTCCAGAAGAGGAATTGCCAGCTCGAGGCCCGGGTGCGGGAGCACGAAGGGCTAAAACGAGCGGGAATAGTCCCAGGGAGCTGAGCAAGAGTGGGAAGCGCGGAGGTGGCTCCAGGGGGGCTCCGCCAGCACCAGCCCCGAGTCATGCTTTGACAAGGCTCAAAATGTCAGAACGTAACACTCAACAATGAAATCCTGCCACTTTACGCTCACTGTTCAAATCTGGAATTATTTGTTTGTAATACTTTGCTTTCATCGAAGGAAAACCAGTTTTCATTGATAATTTTTTCTTTTTGGCGTTGCCTGCTTTTTGCTGTGCTACATACCAGCTTCAAATGCTGGCAATTACACAAAGCCAGGCTTTGATTGAGAACCAGTACCAAAACTAAAACGATTGCTAGTCCTAATTGCCATTTCAAAAAGATGAAGCAACTGAGCATGCACGTGACTAAATCATTCATGCTGGCTAGAGGATTCTTCTCCACTAAAATACACAACACTAGAAAATTCAAGTGTCTTATTTTTGGTACTGGGTTATACTTCAGTCTTTCAAATTCTCAGGCCTAATTTCTAAGCAAGCAACTTACTCAACTCTTTTCTCCTTATTCCCTTTCTAATATCAGAATCATTAAATATAAAAATTCTGCTGATTAGCACCAGCAACAGCGAGCCAGACACCAGCTTTTACACACAGTGTTTGTGTTTTCTGATGTTTCACCTGCATTTTGAAGGTTCTCCGGTCTGTTAGTATTACCTTTGAAGAACCCAGCTTCATGGAGAGAAGTCCTAGAGTTGAGCAGCAGGATTATGGCACAGATTTATTGTTAGCAGTGACAAATGATATTAATTCAGACTGTAGTCCAGACACCTGGATGGATTTTATGCAGACGAGACCTAAACCTTTTGCTCCCCCACAACAGATCACCTAGCTGGGCAAAGCTCACCTGGATCGGGCATTAGCACAGAAGCAAAGTTTTACCTAACTAGCAAAAGCACAAGCAATTACCCCAGCTTCATGCTAGACCCTAGACAGCTAATGATACCTGTGTCCGGCATAAAACCTGCTTGGGACAAAATTCAAAAATTGTCATTTGAACCAGCAGAGTCATCACTCATTCACACCTCACATCAAAGCTAAGGCATTTTTCACTTGATTTTGAGAAGAAATCAAGCTGAATTGGGAATGAATCTTATTGACTTGGCCAAGGTCACAGAAAGGTAGAACAGAGAATTAAACCCAAGCACCCTACGGTCTAGTTTTGACTGTTTAATTCAGTCTAGTTCAGCAGGCTCCTTCTTTCCAACTTTTCTTCCCATAAACTGATTCTTAACAAGCCAGAACTATAAAGAGATGTGTATAACCAAGAGGTAGCACGTGAACATTATCCATCTGTCCAACATGAAATTTCCACTGCCAGCAGTGACAAATCCCTCTGGCACATTAAAAAAAGATAACGCTACCTCAGTTAAACAGTTTCACATCACTGACTTCTTCCTCATACAACTTTTCACTTAAAAAATAGTCATTATCCTCATCTCCACAGATGTCCAAACCTGAAGATCCTACCTGAAGATCCTACCTGACCTATAGGAATTCCCATATTTACACTGGGGAATCAGCTCAAAGAATCTACTCACAGGCTCATGATGTTCAGCAAAAGAAAATGCTGCACCTTCAACAAAAAGTATGGATAAGTCAGCTCTCATATACACCTCACACCTTAAGTACAGGTGCAACTCCAGCCAAACACCATTTCAGCTCAGATTTCAGAAAAAGCATAGGGGAAGAAGTAGCTGGTTTTTATCGATTCAGTGGGACTTTGGACAACCAACTCCTTCAGGTCTCCTTCAAAAAATCACAGCCCATATTCAATCTTTTGAAATCATGACGTAGTATATTTTAGGATTTAAACAAATTCAGTATTTTTTTCAATTTATTATTAAAAATACTATTCTACTTCCTAAATCTGTTCGCATTCAAGGAAAAAAAAATGTACTGAAGTTACTGTTTAGCAATCACATCAGACCAGAAATCACTGCAGCTCAGCTACACACAATCTTTTCCAGTGGCCAGTATGTACTCGCCGAGCTGAGAAAGCCTCAAGTTTTATCTTTGCCCTAGACTGGAGTTCAGGGATTTTTTCTGGGTACGAGCGTCTGGATTCTGTTTATCTAGGCTGTCAAAGTGAAGTATCTGCACGGAATAACACAGGAAACTGCAGCAAAAAGCAACAGTAAAGCAAACTAATGATGTGGTATTTCTACCCAAACTCCAACGGAACAAACTTCCCATGGCAAAATCAATTATTTCAGAGTCTATTTCAGATTCCACTGAAAACAAGTCTGTTACTGGATATTACCCTCACACATCTAATTATATTCACTTGTCCAACAAGCACAGATGTCATTTCCACTAGGTATATTATTAAAACATTTTCTTGGAAACCTTTCAGTGTCTTTAATATGGAGAAAGACAGTACTCGCACTGCCTGTCTTTTATAGTATATTATAAAAATTCTTTCTAGAAATATTTTTAGGGAGCTTGGGTTACTGATGATCTGCTGAAATGTTTGACAACTGGCAAACGTTCTCTGATGTGAACCTACAAGCAAATTAAGTTCCCATTCTGTAATCGTATTTTGGCCCCAGCAATATACATTAGGCTATCTTTTGATTACACAAGTTATTTGGCTCCGAAGGCTTAAATCCACCAAACACAGGAGCAAAACACAGAAAGCAGCTTCCTCTCCCCCATGCCTGCATCTGTCAGGCTTCTCACCTTCTCCTGACTCCTCAAAAAGCAGGCGCTCAAGTTCAGAAGCATCTCAGGTCTTTATCCGCATGGCACTTGATGGTTCAATTTATGCAAAGGATAGAGCCCTCAAGCCCTAGTAAGAGCTCAGAGGCTGCTGCAGGAGCATGCAAATATCGCTACCCCGTGTTCAGAATCAGCGTCCTGAACAAAATAGGACCATGCATGCTTCCACAGGGAAAAACGAGGGGAAAAATAAAAATAAAACATCTACAAATGTCTCTGCACGACAAGAGACGTTCTTGCACAGGTGATACTTCCTTGTCCTCCATGGATCACAAAATTCTGCTCAAATATGTTTCTAGCACAAAAATTTTGCTTTTCATAGGCTCCAAAATTAGGAGTCCACTGAGCAGAGGGATGATTTATGTAGCTCTTGATGTTTTGTTTCTTAACTTGTCAGAAATTTATGGACATAGCACTGAACTATGTAAAAATCAATTCCGAGATGCTCTTTATGCATTCATTCCTTTATGGAATGAATATTTACATTTCTGTTGTACTAATAACATATCATCTCAGTTGATGTAGTTAAGCCAACTGCTGCAATCTCCATATATTTAGAAAAATTAGCGTCTAGTCAAGACAAGCTTTTCATTAACTTCATGCAGGTTTCTAAACTTATCGTAGTTAGAAAGGATATCGTTGGTACATGCAGAGAAGCCCAAGTTACTGAGTGCAATCTTGTTTCTAGGACTGGATTTCCTGTCTGTGAAGCCAAAATACTGGGGGTCCCTGTAAAGAAACTAATGTCTGGGCCGGAGGAAACAAGATGTTCATTTTACCCAGCAGAAAATATTAGCCCAAATTGCCCTTAATGAACATTATTGATGGCACTGGGCTATGTTTGCTATAAAACAGGTCAAAAGCTTCCTTCTGTTTGCAGCTCAGCTTCTTTTAGACTTCAATTTTGACTCAGGGAATCTAAATTGTAGGAGCCATCACAAGGTACCCCGGGGGAGCCCAGGCTCCTGCTGGGGGCCTTGGGAGCAGAATTCCCAAATCCAGACTCCCCAAGGGCAGACCCCAATCAATGGGCTTAACAGCTGGTACTGCACACCTGAGGATGCCAGCAGCAGTTACGCTGGAGAGGCCTCTCAGCTGCTCACCACTTATTTATATTTTCTATAATTTCTATCTTTCAGGAGCACTGAACAAGTACCAGTTATTTGATTCAGGTGTTGCTACAAAAAAGCTGTAATTGAGCTCTGTGTCAGGGAGCAGGGAGAATGCTGATGGTTTAGCAATCGAAAAAGCAAGGTTTTCTCGTCAACTCAAGCTAGGAAGGTTAGGAAACAATAGAACTTACAGCTGTTATTTAAATGTTTACTGCAAAGAACTTCAGGTTTATAAATCCACTTAATTTTCTAGTAAGCCGGCTCTAACGTATGAAAATTAAAGTATAACATAGGGAGGAAATCATGTTTCAGCATGCATTTTTTTTGTAAAGTTCTGTTTCCTTGTCAAATTCATACTGAATATTCTAATAGAAACAGTCACTATGCTGGATATTTCAAATAAGCCATATATACATGCAAAGTAGTTTTCTCACTCTTTTTAATAGATTTGTATAATGGAAATCCTGTTTGTAATAAATCCCTAACTAAGAGATTGTGCCTGCATTAGTTGGTGATAAGCCAGATGAGAACAATCTCTGGCGATTAAATTACAAATTCTTTCCACGTTAAATGAATTTAAGGGCAGATTCTTGATTAACAGTTTTAAAACATATAATTTTTTTAATAAACACAGCTATCAAAGGAGGGAAAACCCCACACGCACAGTGAAAATATACAATTCAAAACCTGAGCACATGCTTTAGAATCTAAAGGCAAGAGATAATTTATTCTACAATATTCACTAAACACATTTACAGGATCAGACAAGTTTTCAGGATCTCAGAGACAAACTAATACTGCAATCAAAGGATTAGCAAACCAGCTGCCTATGTGCATTTACAAGTGATTATCATAGACTGCAGACAGCTAGGTTGCTTGGGAAGCACTTGCAGGAACACTTCATTGCTGTCACAGGAAAATAATGTTATATTTACCCAGTTACTTATTATATGTATGAAACAGAATTTATGGGACTTAAATTACTAGGTTGTCTTCGAAAATGTTAAGTTATAAAGTACATTTACAGTAATAACAGACAAAAGTGAAAACGTGAAGAGAATTACAGAGCACTGGCATTTGTAAGCAGGGATGCACAGCTGAGGCTTAACTTGCCTAGATTCTCACCAAACACAAAGCCAAAATTCTTACACTCTATCAGAAACCAGGATAAAAATCTGGAAAGCGAGAGAAGTTCAAACTTTTTGGAAATCACAGGTTTGTCTTTTTTCCTCAAAAAGTTTTCAGATGGCTTTCTCCATGGCACAGTCCATGTGTCCAAGAAACAGCTTGTCAAAATTGAAATTTCAATTCCCCCGAATGAATAGAGTACGTTTATCATTAAAAAGTGTTCAAATAGCACACGAGCACTTGCAGTGCTGTCACACCACCCTCCTGAAGGTCAGGAGGCAGAGCTCCTAGGATACCACTGAGCTAGAAATCAGCAGAATCCAGCATTTAAAAAGGTACTGGGGTGGGGGGTTAGGTCTTTTTACCAACTTCTTACTAACAACTCAGCATTTTGCTCTTCTCGACACTGTATTTCTGGGTTGTGTGACTTAACAGGAGAACAGTCGCATCACTCCAACTTGATACAGCTACACTCCAACTTGATACAGCTATAAAGGAAACTGCAGATTTATTAACTATACTCAAAATCCAGATGTGGTAGGAAATAGTGTTAGATTCATTCACCTGGTAAAACCTCTCCTTGCAGATGACACTGATGTAAATCCCAGACTAGTAATTGACTGAATTCCTCCCTCTGGGAGCTCTGAGAGTGGCAGTCCTAGTGCACGGAATAGAGCTGTAGCTTATGAGATGCCCAGATGTGGCATTTGACTATCACTACCATGGTCAATGCCATTCGGAATGATATAGGGGATTGTGGGGTTCCTGTATGTTGAGAAAAATAGGACCATTTTGATTGCAGCAGCTTCTAGCCATTGACAGGGTCTCTGTATTTCAGCAAAGGAAACACAAGCAGAATTTCAGAGCCAATCGAGAAAGGACTGCCTGCCTGGGGGTGACTACAGCAGTGCAATTATGCAGCAGTTATTCAAAGCAGGGCCTTCCAGAAAGCTTGTAGATGAGATAGATGATTCTTCCCCTACTTGCTGCTTCTCTAGTTTGTCTTCTTTCATTCCTCTCCTGGGGATTTCAAGATCTTTCGATATCCTTTGTAGGAGATGAAACAAGTGCCAGTTAGAGTTTACAAACACTCTGCCTCAGAGAGCAGGGGGTTTTATGTTGTTTTAGAGAAAGAAACACACACACAGAGATTGTTCTCCACATCTTGGTGCCTCCATTCTGGAGCAGGAAAAGGTGCTCGAGTTTTGCAAGCTTTTCCTCGTCCTTATGGAAGAGCTCTTGGACCCAATCCCACAAAAATCAAGGGTTATACTCAAGCACATTCACTATTCTTTGCCTTTCTTACATTTAAAACAAGATTAAAATGAAGATGCCCCAACAACAAAACCAGTCTGAGCTCACGAGGAGATAAAGCTCAAACTCAGCATCAAGAATCCTTTTTTTCTACTCGGTGCCACTGAAGTTTTTCCCATCATGAGGGTAACTTAGGCATCCACGCAAAACTGGAAGGAAAATACCAACAACTTTGGCTGATGTGCAAACCTCCTCTGTGTAAAAAGGAAAATGAAACACTAAACAAGGGAAAAAAATCCAGGCTAGGTTCTCTTTTTGAGTGGATAATAGCCAAATAAAAGGCAGAAATCCCAACAGAGGAAGCACACAACTGCTCGCATCAATCACAGCGAGGCAGTGAAAACCAGCTCCGGAGGAGGAAGAGCGCTCCAGGGACGAGAGAAGAGAAATTTAATTCATCATGACTAAGATTGCTCTATGCAAAGAACAAACACATTAACTAGAGAGAAAAGCAAGTCCTGCAGCAAAAGCCACCAGTTCCTCAAGCCGAGCCCTTTCCGACCCAACACAGAGAGCCAAATAAGGAACGTGAAGCCTGGAAATGAAGTCCCAAACAAAAGGAATCCACTTTTCTATGTGAAAATCAAGCTTGAGGGTATGTTCAGCATCACAACAGAACACTAACAAAACCAGACAGGCCACAGGCTTTGAAACATTTCTAACTCACAACGGAAAAATGCAAACAATATAAAATAAGAGTCAAATGCAATAACTTTTGAATACACTAAACAGAATCTACGCAGAAAATAGTAATGTTAGAAGAGTAATATTTGAACTTAGAAAGTGAGGGTAGAATCTGGCCCATAACATTGAATGTGATGAGAATGGCAGCTTTTCCGCAGGGTCTCCTCTCTGCTCCCTTCTCGGCATGATGCAGCAGGGCGCCCTGCCCTGCTGTTCCCTCCTCCTCAGCACCAACATGATCTGCATCTCTGCCCAGTGGTCAACCCACAGTTGCTATCCATACAACCACAGCCCCTTCCATTGCCCCAATATCCACGTAACAGCTTTCTGGCCGCTCCAAGTGTGTCACCTATCACTGTCTTCCTGGACAGATGAAGTTTTCCAGTGCTTAATTTAATTAACTTTTATTTTTTCCTTTCAAAGGCCTATGTAACTCAGCCCCTCACTGATTTTCTTCTTTCTATCGCTTCCTTGCCTGCTCCACCCACTATGTCTGATGGTAGCTGCCAGTTTTTTCCTTAAGGGCCAGCATCCCTTTTCTATGGCTTCCCCATACACAAAGCATCGTTCTCTCATGAACTGCCAGGCCACAGAGTCCCTCCACCCTCTTCATCCAAAATTGTGCTGAAATTCATTTCTACCACACAATCAATTAAAACAAGTTCCCTCCTTTTAGCTATTGTGAAGTCCCAAGGCTGCCCCCATAGTAACAAACAGCACAAACCTGAACAATTACTTTGAAAGGGAAGCGCAAAGGCAATGGAAGAAGTAGGACACTAACTGTCTTGCTGTGTTATAATCTAAAATCAGACATAAGCTCCTCACAGCAGTGGCTGTTTATACAGCATTACAAGCGTTTGAATCCTATGGGATCTACACCCCTTCCCCCCATCCCCTTCTGCTGAAGTATGTGCTAATCCGAGCCTGCACAGGCTGCATTTTAAGAGAACACAGATTTCTGTCTACTAAAAAGATGCATATTCCTGGGAGCAGGATGAGCAGAACTTCGCCAGAATGGACTGAATTGAATTTTAGAATTAGAAACCCGTTCTGTCTTTTACAATAGGGGAGGATAACACAGCCCTTTCATTTTAGCCTGTTTTCCTGATACACATGCACTGACTGCTCAAAAAGATTCCATGCAGACCCCAGTTTAACACCGGGCGAGCCTGAGGCCGTCGATTTTTATTTTCTTAGGCTTGACTTTGTACATGCGTTCACAGAAAACGAGTCCCGAAAACCATCCTCGCAAGCATCACTATAGTAACTGCAGCCCTGGCAGCGCTGCCGACGCGGCGTGCGGGTTCCAGATGGAGCAGAGCGCCGCGGCCCCCCTTGCCTGCCCAAGGCTCGCAGGGGAGCTGGGGCAGGATTTGCTCTTGCAGAGACCACGCCGGCTAGGACATACTCACCTGCTCATACAAAGACACCAATATCTATAGGGTTCTTGCAAGCCTTGGTGTTGAAATCATTCTGCCTTAGGAGTATGGCTGTGCCCTGGAGATTTACTCCTTTTGCCTCTATTTCATGTAAATGGAAAAAAGCTTATCTGTTAATACATCAAATAAATACCTGCTGGAGGTATCATCACAAGTTTGCGTTACAGCTGGCTCCTGCCTCACTGATGGTTCAGTTCTTATACACGGAAAAATGTCTATTTATTAGCTCACCCCCAAATACTTGGGCTTTCTTTGCAAGCCTATGGAAATAATTCAGGAACAGCAAAAATGGTGACAGCGGGTATTCTTTCTCCAAAAAAAAAAAAATCTCACCATTCCGACTGAAAACCACAATGAAAAGGTTTAAGATGTCATTCTCAGTTAACAACAAATGTCTAAGAAATTACATAAATTACTTTTCTTGGATAATAATTTTTCATTTTTAAATTACATATATGAGAGAGTATCTGAAAATTCCAGGGGATGTCCTACAATACGAAGCTCATGTTTGAAATGAAGCTCAAGCAGCATCAAGATCTACTGCAGTAAGCAATTAAAAGGGACTAGGATTAACAAAGATAGTAACCATAAACACTTTTTAAATTGTTGTCTCAATTCTTAAATTGAGTATCTAAATAAAAATTATTTTTAGATGATGTACAGGAGAGTTTTGTTACCGACTGCAAATCCAGACATGTAAATTTGATTACATATTTCTGGCATGCAATCAAGGTACAGAAAAATGCTACAGTCTTGCCTGGCTAAACAGAAATGATTCAGACCATAATTATTCAGAACCTTTAAGACTCATTTTTCTTAGCTGATCCAAACAAGCTCAAGGAAATCATTCCCTAGTTGTGGATAATTTGGTGAAAAGAGCAAAATATTAATGAATTTCCTTCTATTTCACATATTCAGCTATTAGCTATTCAGCTATTTACTTTGAGGTGTAAAGATGGTATGCCGAATCCTATGGCTGTAGAGTTCCCAGGTAACAAAAATGTTTCTGAAGACTTGCAGCATGATTTAGAGCACGTCAAGGAAGGCCACAGCCTTCTCATATATCAGAGCAGGTATTTTGAGATAAATGTGGCAGATGCATGACATTTTCAAGTGTTTAAAAAGTCAACAAAAATATTTTTGTAATATCATCAGTGCCTTTGAGGTGTTTAGTCCCTTGACACTTTTTCTCCCAGTGCAATTCTCCATTCTGCTCCCCTGCCATTCGACAGGGCACAGGGTAGGTTGCTTCTTACATCCCACCCAGGCCACTGTGGATGCGTTTTGAGGCCAGGCAGGACTGGTTCTTCACAGAAAGCAGCACCAAGCTGTGCACTGATGGGCAGCTGTACAAACAGCAGGGTTTCGCCAGCGGGCAGCGGCCCTCGCGGCAATTCCTCTCCTTCTGTAGCACTTCTGCAAGTTTGCATAAACCCAGTATCTGGAAAACAATAATCAACAGTCTGGAAGGATGTGCTTTACTACCCAGAAAGACACCTCTGGGTTTAAAACAGCAGATTGTACCACTCCAGGTGCCAGGGTATTTTGAGGGGCCACATGTTCGTTTGAGGAACATATTGAGGACTCATTACCAAGTTCTGGTCTTAAAACCAAAACCAGCTCTGCAAATCTGGCCAAATACACAGCCAAGCAACAAAGTCATTTCTTCACCGTGACGATGACTCCCCGCTCTAGATATGCTAAGAAGGCCATAATTTGCCTAGATAAACTACTGAACTGACAAGGAGAGTGTCATTTCTCACAAAAAAATGAAGTCTGGAAAAGATCAGTACTGGCAATAAGGTCTGGAAAAGATTTGTACTGGCAATTCTGCAAAACAAGTCAGCTAACATGAACGAGCAGCAGCTCTCAGAGCTGACAGAGCGGGCTGCAGTGCACTAGAACTAATGTTTATGTCGTTCTTTTCTCCCTCCCCACCCCAAAATTTGGGGCACCTCTGCATAAAAAAAGATAACAGAGAGAATGGACAAAAGCAGACATATCCAATTTCACACATCTGGTCAATAAAATCTACTCACATTATAACCATAAGGTATTAGAACACTAAATTATCCTGGGACTTCTTTGCACAATTTTACTGGGCACAATTTGACATCTGAGCTGCTCAAAACATTCAGTGTGATGACTCTAAAATGAAAAGTTTGGGGGTTTGTTTCATTTTTCTTTTAATAGCACCCAAAGATACAGTGTTTTTAAAAAATCTTCTGTCTTATTCAGATCATGAACACAGTTTAAATGCAGAGGGAAAAAAGGGACATCTAAGCTGATTTTTTTGTTATGCCTAGTAGAACTTCTTCTGAGAACTTTCTCATTGCTAGGACACAGTTGCTTCAGCTACTGAATATTTCAAAAAAGTTGTAAGTCACACAAATCCGATGTTTTTCCTCATTATCGTGACTGATGGATGGAATATATTTTTCTCAGAGGAGAAAAAAAAAGTCTTTGTGCTCTATATAAATTATGATTTCATCATTGATGTTCACAGTTGAGGAACAAGAACAAACAGAAATACTTCTTTCCTAAGAAGAATGTAGTTTGCTATGAACCAAGCCCACAACGAGTAGAGGCCTTGCAACAGCTAAAATCCTGTTCTGCCACGGCAGTGACGTTTGAGTCTTTAAGGCATCGTGGTTTGGAACCACGAGCAAGAGCGAAGTCACCTTTACGAAGCACACGGAGGACTCCCAATGTCCCTCAGTGGGTCTCACTGAGGCAGAGGGGAAACGCAGAGGGACAGGAGGGAACACATGAGCTACGTGCCAGCTTGCAGACGCTGAGGCCCGAGTTCATTCCCACAAGCTGCTGACCCGCTGAGCGCCACGCAAGGCGGCAGCGCAGGGGTGAAGGCGGCTCTTCTTCCTCCCCTCCTCTCCGATGCTCCCTGTGCCTGAATGCCGGCAGGCGGCCAGGCTGCTCCGGAGCCGCGCGCTGCCCGCAAGGCCGCTCGCTAGCGCCCCGCGAGAACATCCCTCATGCCACCCTCCTAATCAAGCCAGGGCAACTGCACCTCTTTTCCTCCCTGCAAAGCTACCGCTCATACCTAACAACTAACAGTTAACACACAGCGCTGAGCAGGCCAACAGAACACACAAAATATTAACATCCCATGTGCAAGAGGGATCCCTTCTATCCTAACTCTTTAAAACTTCACAGATCTATTATTAATCAAACAAAAAGTCGGGGACAGTTTAAGAGTTGTAATTTATGTTCCTGCTACCACGGATTGAGCAAATTGCTAAGGCAGAAAGAATTCAAGCAGAGGGAGGCTCCTCCTTTCAACAAGTACTGATGTTCTCAGCTAATAAAACACTGCAATTACATTAGTGCTGTACTCAACATACCTTGCTTGAGACAGTAATGTCAACATGTACTTCCACAGCTTTTAATTATAGTCACCATCCACGCTTCATATTCATTTTTAGAGAGCATCTTCTTACAAACGACTATAAGCTGCTTTAAAAAAACTAACTGCAATTTAATAGATTTCACTTATACCTGCATTAAGCGTCAAGTACAAAAACCAGCAACTGGAATACAGTGAACTGTGCACAGAAAGTGCTTTTTCTTATCTAATTACTGAGGATTTTTTCCTGGTTGGATCATGGGTTTATTTATTTAGAAATAAATATGACTTCTCTCCACAGTAATTTCAAACTCTATTAAAACTGTAACTTAATTGGTTTTGACCCACTATCATATCAGATGATATCACCCAACTCCCTGCTAACAAGGCCTAAAACATTTCCTTTCCAAAGGCTCTCTCAAACACATGGGTTCATGCAACGTCTTTGGAGAGCAGCCCTCGCCCCAAGTCTTCAGTTTGACACATACAACTTCTGCAAAGGCATCTACTGTGCAAAGCTGACCCTGAAAGACACGGCTGGGCTTTGCTAGCACTAGCTAATGAACACCCTAAGCAAGTCCCACGTTAGGACCTGCCACTGCTGTCAGGATGCATTTGCTCTCTCCATCCAGCCAGGCTGTGTCCAAGCGTGGCAAGCTCTGCCCAAAAGTAAGGGAGAAGCTTCCTGCTTGATCACGTAGGCCTTAAAGCTCAACCAGTGGCAAGTTGTTCTTGTAGAAATATGAGAGACTGTGCCTAAGAAAAACAAAAACACATGAGGGTAAGCTGGAACAAGCAGCGAGAGGAGGCAGAATAAATGCTCCAGGTGATGCCTAATGTCTCCATACTGGCAAGAGAGAGAGGGGTACAAGAACTTCTGACTGAGGTTTAGGGAGAGGATGTTGCTTCCTAGGAGAGGCACTTTGTAGCATGGAGGGCAGAGCTTGCAGCAGAATATACCCCAGACAGGCAGATCAAAAGTCCAGCTCTCTAGAAGGTGGTTAAGTGCTGTCTAGGTGACCGTTGCTGTGACAATCCTGTTTCTATATTAATCACAAGTTATATTGCCATTTCTCCGTAACACTATCAGCTGAAATGTAACACCACATTTATACCCCAATACTGATTTTACGTTAAGACACAGTTCATCTTTGCTCAAGTTAATGTCCTGCAGTCCCATCAGCATCACCCATAGTTAGTTTCAGACTCTGAAACACACAAAAGCAACACTGGTGAGTTGCAAAATTAAGATTCTATATGTAAAGACCTTTGAGACAAGACAGCAGTTCTGCATAATTAAGAGCAAGGTGGAGACCAACATTCACCCTCCTTAGCCTCCAACAACTTGTAATTTAGCAGGTTATCATGAAAAACCTGCTCTTCTCTTTACCATTGCCTCACCAACCTGGACTCAAATTTTAGTCTGGTTTCATTAGGCCTGCCTTGGTGACGGGGCGGCTGCCGAACAGCAGCACCGCGGAAGCCTGCGCTGAGTGTTTGCTAGGCGGGCGAGAAGAAGCAGCAGCAGCCAAGGAGCTTCCAAGGATGCATAAAATAACCCTCCAACCTGTCATTGCACTAAATCACAACTTTCACTGTGAAGCATCAACAGGCTGTACCCAACCAAAATGTAAAAAAAAAAAAAAAAAATGCTAAGTTGAAATTTGAAATGCAAGTCAATGGGTTTTAATGTTTAATGTAATTAATCATTTTTCTCTCCAGAAAGGAAAAGGCAAATAGTTGCTTGCATTTAAAGGAATGAAACCCCACCTTCCTAGCAAGGACCTCCTTTGATCTTGAAGGGCTTGGAAGAGGCAATTAGAGCCTTCAGGTGTGTAGGCTCCTGTCTAAAATGTCAGCAATTCAGCACCACAGACACTTTTATACTAGAGTACATAAAAAAAAAGAAAACTCCAACCATATATGTCTGTTCTAAAGCATTACTTTACATAAAAGCAATTAAATGATAAGAAAAAATCTGACCTTTTTCAAATCCAAGCCATTTATTATTAGCTTTATTTATTTATTTATTTATTTTTAAGATTCAAGGTCAATATTCAGCAGAAAATAAGCATATCTTTAACTTGGTGCTTAATATTAAGGTTCCTGGAAGTTCCTGTTGTGTGAGCCCCAAGGACTTCAGATTTTGACCTGTATTTATAACTTAGTAAGACTGCAGTAGAAGGCAAATACACAGTGATAAAGTCAATCCTCTGGCTTACTTATATCTAAGATTATAGACTTCTCTAGAGAGAAATCAGTCAGTCTCTTATGTTTTTCATAAATGCAAGTGAATTTGATAAAACCTCAGATTCTTAAGATACTACTTGCAGGTTCTTCTCTAGGTATTTCTACAGTTTATTCACACTTGAGGTAAAAGTACAAAGCAACAGCTTGGGTCCAGAAGAGAGCTGTCATTTTACTGAATAATCCAAAAAGGAGCAATGGATAAGAAAGAGAGAAGTGTTCACAAGCAATCAACAAGTGTTTTCTGTAAGAAACTGTAAAGACTAAAAATCCATTATCAGGAACATTTCCCCAGTTTTGCAAAGTTGCTGTTTAAAAATATCCTGCATTTCTTACTAGCTCAGACACTTTAATCTGAACATTTATTAAAGGTGACCTACAATGTCTTCACTACTTAGTAAAGAGCTACACACATCATCTATATATCTTCATACTTAATGCTTAGCAAAGGGCTAGTAAAGAACTTCACACAACATTTACATATCTTCATATTTGCATTTTTATTATCTTAAGTAACCAAAGGCTCACAAACCCACCAAGTTTATAAAGCCCTTACCCCCTGCTGCCAGGGATTAGCATGTTTAAGCATTCTAGGGAGGCTTGGGAGAAACAAAAGCCAAGGGCTGGGCGATGCTGCCCAGCCACTAGAAATGGGCCCCTTAAAATAAAACAAAAGAAAACCAAGAAACCTCTTGTGCATTCCCAGCACTTAGCTATTCACCCTGTGACAAAAACAGAGTAAAAAAAATCACTGCAGAAGTTCAAAAGATGGTAATTGAAGTCAGTGTATCATACGTGACCAGTTCAAATCTATTGGATTCACTTTTTTTCCTGTGGAAAGGGTTTACCCTGCAGCTCACTGAAGAGCACACAGCAGTGAAGCCCCTAAATGAGCCGCCTCTGCCTCCTATAAATCAAGGAAACTACCAGTGGGAAGGGGAAGGAAGTTTCTCTCTCATAAGACAAGACGCTCCCCAGATCAGCCCTTAAACCAGGCTTTCAGATGAGAAAATGCAGCCTTTGATTGCTTCATACTCGGCACCAGTTCTGTATCATTACAGAATATAGAACTCTACAGTATATAGCATTTGAATTTGATCCTGGCTCTGTATCAGTTATGGACTACTTTGCTCTCTTGTGCTCTAATAACTCTAGCCAACCCTGTTACTCAATAATTGAGAAATAAGCCTCTTGGGGCCATTACACTGCCTCTTAACCCAATCCAAGGCAGGACTTGCCACAATTTTGGCTTTTCCACTGCAGAGAGACAGTCTGGTGAAAAAGTAACAGGGACGGGAGGCATACCTGAGTTTCAGCAGTCTCACTGCTCAGCGAGCCCAAGAGAGCAGGACTAGGCAGGAAGGACCAGGAGGGCATAAGGCAGGCAGTGAAAAGGGGCTGCAAAGGCTGCTCACGCTTAGGTAAGGTTTAATCGTCACTGAATTACACTCTGGATTTCATTTTTCCCCTCAGAAAGAAATCAGTTAAGTAACAACCCTCAAAATGTGAAGTAAACAATGCTTTGGAGTCACTGGTCAGATATTTGAAATAAAGAACTGGACTTTTCAAACACTGAGCAGAGAAGCCCAGAGGGGCTGTGATGCAAATCAAGAGAAAGCAGCAGTGCTCGGCTGGTTGCTTTGGTATCTCACCATGTGACATCAGTCACGCTTTCAAGAATTAAAAATGAAAACATTTTAATGGGGAAATTGCTCTGAAAATCAGCAGCTTGAGTTCTTTTTTTCTTTTCTCTCTCTTACCTGTCTAGAACAAATGACACTCTGTAGAAGAAAAATAAGCTCTACTGGAAAACAAAAAAATCGCTCTATCTACTCATCTTTAATTTCCTTAGGCATTATCAATACCAAGGTGTTTTTGTTTTACATGGGTTTACCATTTAAGCAGTAAAGCTGTAAGCAGCAGCAAATCTTTGTAGAATATATTTCAAAGCACTTTGTTCTTCAGGCTCTGTAGACTTAAAAGGCAGTAGCATCTCTCTCCGAGCAGTCCATCACTGGGTATGTCAACTAAGCGATGAAGAAACCCCAAACCTCCCCTTTAGAGATACAGATATGAAAAAAGTGGAAGGCATCTGTTGTGTTAGTGATATAGCTCCAGGACACAAAATCTTCACTAGCTTCAACTCTTATGAAGTGCTTTCACACATTTTGGATAGCTCAGTGAATGGACTTGTTGGAAGTCAATTCACATACATTTTGATAGAATATGCAAAAAGATTCTCTGAAAATCCCTTTAAACAAACTACAGTGGAAAAAAAATCACTATTTCAGTATCTACAAATGACAGAAGCAGTCCCAGAGAAATTACATACCAAATACACTCTGCATTAAAATTAAACAGGATCATTTACTAGCAATTTGATTTCCTCCCTCTATGCTCACCTCTGAAAAACCACTAGAAACCCCTGAAAGCCAATCCAATAGTGGAAAAATCTGCCATGGATATCTATTTATGAATAAAATTACTCTGTGATAAGAGGAAAAAAATATTTCAATTGTTGGATGTTTATACCTCAAGTCTAGGAGAAAAAATCAACTCTACACCTTGTATGTCCTGGTGGCTGGGGGCTCCCCAAATCTTCTCTCCACCTTTTTCCTCTCCTTTCTTTGCACTGACCCTGAGTAACTTCATTTCCAATGATCTGGACAAATAGCAGTGGACTTTGGGATTCCCAGTGCTTACATACTCACAACCATGAAATTCAACGTAACTTTGTGCTGCAGTTCAACACACACATCTTAAGTCTTCCTCCAATATAAGGTAAAAGGACTGCAAAGAAGGAGTTTCAAAACAAAGCTCACATACAAAGACAGATTACTAAGCAAGATATTACATTTGCAGCAGAAAAGGATCCTAAACTAGATTTATGGAAATTAACCTTTACAAGGATTGAGGATAAAAAGATTGTTTGATCAGTCAGGGCATGTCTTTTCAATCTAATTAATAAAAATAGCTAAACAAAGATATAAATAAAAAATGCAAATATTCCACCTTGGAAGAGATATGATTACATCTATAGCTGAAGGAAATTCAAATGTGAAGATTAGCTGTCACAGGTGAAATACACAGCAACTGATGTACTTTCTTTCTGCAAGTCTTAAAGATTTCTTAAAATTAATCACCCAGATTTTATATTACTAAACAGTTCTTATATCAGTTTATATCTCATAATCCACTTTGTGCATCATATAAGTTCTACATTATTCTATAAATGCTACATTAAATTTTAATGTAAAAGTGTTAGTTAGAAGATTCTACGTTGTTACAAACATTCATCTCATATACAGACAGATCACACTTCAAAAATGGTCCTAAATATGTCTAACATTTTGGGGAATTCGCGTTTTATCAGGTGAGTTTGGGAAAACAGCTACCAA
>JAVCKT010031175.1:22414-37628 GCA_032273925.1 Rhynchotus rufescens | reverse complement strand
ACTATTTCTGAAGTTTCTTTTTGGTAAAAAGCCAGGGGACATTTTTTTCCATTCTGGTGTTCAGTCCTGCCTTACAGGAATAACCAGAAAGCTGGTGGCAGCATCGATGCTGCAGAAACGTGCTGTTCCCGCGTGCCCCTGAGCCTCCCGCGGCTCGGGAGGCAGCCGCCTCTGGAGCCCTGTTTTAGGTTGAAACTGATGAGTACGCTGCTCTAGACACATCTTGATCAAATGTAAAACCTGCAAAATCTGACCTTGCTTTATCATCTGAGCGATACTGAACCCATGGGAACTGTACAAAGGCTGTAAAAGTTTTTCTTAGAAAATCAAATAACAAAATACTGTTCTCCACCACAAGTAACTTACATCAAACAATGTTCAGTATAAGAAAACTCAACTATGATCATTGAAATTTATAAGGAACCAAGAGTGGATTACATCTTCTAGCAGCTTCATATAAGGATGTATATACAAATGTGTCACTTAAACTTTGTTCCCAAATTCTCTTCTGCTTTCTTAAAGGTTTTTTTCCCGTATAAAACTGCATTGAAGACAAGGCCATGAAAGCCTGTGGCCACAGATGAATTCCCAAGCCCAGGCAGGACCCTGGCTCTGGCCTTGTCCTTGTGGCCACGTGTGGGGTGGTGGTCGTGGTAGTGTCACCTGTCCAGGGCTCAGACACAGGCGGGAATAGTTTTCTTGTTTTATACTTAGCACTGATACTGTTTAACACAATTCCTGATTTTTAATCACTGGAGAGCAACTGCGAGCACTGGGGTGCAGCATGGAGCTTCCAGTGGTAAGAATTTTCTCCAAAATGGCAGGCCCTGCCATGGAGGGCAATGGTTGTGTCCATCGGCAACGGGCTGTAAGTGTGTGTTCTCTGAAGGGTGTCTGATGAGGAAAGGTGTGCAACGAAGGAGTGGCCGGTGTCCATCAGACACTATTTACCACAGTAATGGCACCGCAGAGCCCTTACGCTGCATGCTGGGCATGGCAGCGACGCTGAGGGAGGCGATGGCAGCGGTGTGCCGAGGCCTTCAGTTTAGAAAGGAAACAAATTGATTTTGTCTTCCCTCTGATTTAAACTGTTAAGAGCTCTGATTTAAACTAAGAGGGCATGTGATGGAGCTGTGCCTAGGGAGAGGCAGCCAGGCCTGTGGCGCCGCCAGGCCCACGCCGCTGGAAGGCCTGGATCATGGGAAGATGGCGTAGGCTGCTCCTCGGTCTTACTGCTGTGAACCTGGGGACACTCAAATGTATATATATATTTACATATGTAGAGAGAAGATGGGTGCATGCTGGTGGCTACAAGGAGCCAGGCCCTGCTGCACCAACTCCTCTTTGTATCCGGCAGCTCATCTAGCCATGAGGCACTAATGGGTGCAGAGTCCTCAGCTGAAACTCTTGGATATATTGAGGAAAAGAGGATCAAATAATCTGTCTCCTTCCCTTGGGAAGATCACTAGGGTTTAGTTCCCCCTTTACTGATTGTGTATAAGAAACTGGAACTAGCAGTGAAGGCTATGCCTAGGTAGGTTGACATGCCCAGTTTATATAATAAAAAAATTTTAGACTAAGAAAAAATCAAAAGACTTTAAAAGAAATGCACTTGTAGCAAATGGGATCAAAATGCTGTGGTTGGACGTAGACTCTTCTCTCCAGCCTCTCTGTGCAGTGGTCCCAGACCCTGTAAATTTAGAGAATAGAAGATTCTTTCCAAACTATTAACTTACTGAAATCAAGCTTGAAGTGTATTGCTCTAGCTCTGCTAATGTACTGTATTATCTTCCTCCTCTAATGCTGATAATCATCTCTTCCCTTTTTGCTTTTTCGGAGTTCATTCTGTGCTGTTTACTTAAGTATCTGCTGTTTGAGCTGTAGCTGTGGAGCTTGCAGGTGAAAAGCTCGTTGTGCTGCCAAGAGAGGTTGTCTTGGCCAGGCTGCTGCTGCTCATGTTTGTGCTTGCAAGTACAAAACCAAGCTCCCTCCGGGGCTGTACTATTTGTCTAGATGTAAAGGTGTCTGGAAAGAAGTTTGAACAGAGGTTACAAAAATACTTATGGGAAATACTATATTCAGTGATGCTTTCAAAATTGATATGATAGTTGGGAAAGGGCACTCTCCACTCAGCAGATAGGCAATGTTGTGCTGCAGAGACGTGCACTAGAGGAGTTTCCCCTCTGCCTGCCGTGTGCTGTGTTTAGGAGGTGATAATCCAATATCTGTAAGGGTTTTGTGGGTACAAAACCTCCCCGGGTCAGTGGCTTTGGCCTTTTTGATGGGAGTAGACCTTGAAAGTTAAGCCCAGCAGTGATGCTTTTGCTGGCTGCCAGGTGTTTAGACTTAGCAGAAGGTGGCCTTCAATAAAAGACTGTATTTGGTTCCCTCTTCTAGGCTTACAGGTCTTGACTGTGCCCCCAAGGGATCATGCAGAGCTCATTTGTCTTCTGACTTTCCCCCAAGAGGAAAGTCTGTTTCACTTTATCTTTAAAGTTGATCCACCTTGCTTAAGGGGAGACTTTTGAATGGCTGAATGCTGTGGCTTGCATATACCATTAGTTTTCAAGCCTGATAAGGCTTTGCAAAACAAGTTTGGAAATTGTGTTTGGGGGAGATAAACGCTGTTTGGGGCCCAGTGCTGTAGGACAGAGATGAAGTGGGGGGAACTAGAAGGGAAGGTAATAACTCCTTGCAGGGCTTCAGGGAGCCCTACCTAGAAACTGCATGTGTCAATTTGCAGGCTGCTTTGGCTTCTCAGAGTCCAATGTTTCTGCTTGTTTTTCTCAACCAAATGGTAATTCTTCTGACCAGTGATGGCTTAAATATGTCAAACTTCTACGTGTATTGCTGCTGTCAAAACATCTTAAAAGTAATGGCCACTGATCTACAAATTTCAATACTGTCTCTTTTAGCTTGTCTATTATAAAAGTTTATTTTTTTTCTCCCACCTTCTCTCCTTCTAGTCCAAGAAGTGCAGAAGCCAGAAGAAGGCTGTGCCAAGGTGACAGGTGATCCCAGTGTCCTGCAGGGTATCCAGCTCTCTACCTCATGGCAGTGGAAGCGAGGTGAGTTGGACTAGGCGGCATGGAAACAGCAGATGGACAGGAGATATTTGGCCATTTGCATTGTGCTTCAACCTTTTTGAAAGCTGTGGTTCTGTGATACAGTCTCATCACTCTGAAAGTGGGGGAAAGGGGATGGATGAGTGTATAAACTGGCATCGTATGTGGTGCCAGTAGATGGCACTCAAGAATACGCAGCATTGTTTGTGGGGCTTGGAGGACCATCTGAGCTCAATGCTCTACAATGTAAGAGGTTTTCTCTGGATGCTTGTTGCTTTCTCCTGTGAGAAGAGGGAAATGCTGTGCGTTAATCTAACCATGTCCAGAGGTGTATCTTAATGCTGTGGAGGAGATGTGGTGTCTGAGGTGCCTGTGGGCTGTGATTTGAACCACTGATGGGACCTGGCATCTTGTGCTGGGGTGCTGCTGAGCTCCAGTCCTGGCTCGTGCCTGCTGTGCTGGTATGTCAGGAGCCAAGGGAAGCGCAGATAGGGAGCGATGTCAAAGTAGCTCTTGGGAATGGAAAAAATATAATTTCTTTGTCAAAGTTTTGTGGTGATCACAACACTGATTTTAAATGGAAACTTGGGTAAACACTAACTCATGTATGCTTGGAATTCCCTTAAGTCTTGATGTAAACATGACTTAGCTCTAACAGTCCTTATAAGTGCTGAGTTTGACATCCTGAGTCAGTCTGCAGTATCCCAGGGCTTGTTCTCCTTCCTCAGAATAGATCTACACCAGCTCTATAGTGGTGTTTCTCCACAGATTCTTACCACTGGCAAAACAGTTATGTCAACACAAGTGAGGCCAAGAAGCCCTTCTAGTCCTGCCACATGTCGAATGCTCCTTCTTTTCTGGCTGCTTCTTATCGTTTAAGCTGGTTTCTGCATGGTTGCTTCAGCATTGGCTTCACAGCAGAGAATCTATTAAAAACAAAAGTATAGATGCCTTATTTCTAAAGAAAGCTTGGGAAGTGTCTTCCAGCAGCCTTCAAAATGCACTTAATTTGCCCCAAGTGCGACTGGTAACATAAGTGTTCTCTGATTTGATGAATTCCATTTTTTTAATCTAGTTACTTGATAAATATGTCTTTTGTTGCTACTCTTACTCTGTGACAATAGCTAGAGGAAGAGACTTTCAGGGCAAAACTGCACTCAGAGTTGCATTGATTTAGTGATTTGTGTCATGTTCCTCTTGAATTTTTGTAATTCATACTCATTAACCCGAAAACGTTCTTGCAAGTTCATTCTCTTAGACTAGTTTTTAAAGGACAAAAGTGGCTTCTGTTCATTTCCAGCAGCCTGAGGACACTAAATAGTATTTAAATCAATGAACTTATTTCTTTAAATCCTTGATGTAAATAGTCTTTCTGTTTTACTTCCATCTTTTGAAGAATTCGACTAAATCATTGGATTAAAAAAAAAGCATCTATGCTGCCTAACTTTTCTTGATGGTAAATAAGTAGTATGGTCCTATTCTGCGGTCATTTGCTTGCTTATAAACTGGTGTGCTTCCACTGACTGAGGAAGGCACTTTCTAAGTCTCCGTGTCTTGCACAGCCTGCTGCGCTCTGTCACGCTAACGCAGGCGCAGTTTAGGAGGGGGATTTGTGGGTTCGAGCAGAAATGATATCGCAGCCACATGCGTGCAGCAGTGCGGTGGGTTTAAGGAGTGATGTGGGGGCAGAGGCTGCAGAGCTGGGACTGCCTGGGGTCCCTGCGCTGTCTTCCAGCCCCTTGCCAGCCCCTTGCCAGCTTCCCTCACGAGAACCCAGGCGAGTTCTGCTGAGCTTTCCAGCAGGTATCAAGTAATGCTTGAATTCTGTTGTTGTTGACTTTTTATTATTCATAAGCTATGCTTGTTATACACATGCCATCTCCATTTGTGTTCTTGATACCAAACACATCTGTTAGTCCTCTCAAATTAGCAGCCGTGCAGGCAGGTTTGTTGCTGGCATGGTCTCCAATCTGCTGGAGTTTAGGTTTTTTGCTTTGGAATATCACTGGAAAAGCTGTTGTTCCTCTTGGAGAGCTGCAGATGGGATTCACCCAAAGTGCTGTTGGAATTGGTGAAAAGGGTTTCTTGACATTATTAGATTGTTATTGATATAGCAGAATTGTGCCTAGGCTGGTAACCTTGGCAGAGAAGCCAAAGCTGAGAGCCTGGCTTATCCTCTTTTTCTTTTTTTTTTTTTTTAAAGGGAGGGGAGAAATATGAAGACTTCCAGCTTGTGAGTTCATTTATTTAAAGATGCGTTGTCAGCTCTTGTGACAAATATCCAGCTGCTTCCGTGGCCCAATGAACAGACCCCAGTTTCATTCAGTCTACTCCAGGGCATCCTATTCTCTTTCCAGCTCCTACTCCACACTACCCACACAAGAAATGGAAAAAACAATATGTGCAGGAATTACACCCTCAAAAGCCAGGGGAGAGCAGACCTCAGACGGTCAGTGAAAATGTGCTGTAAAGGAATGGGGGCCATACAGTGCTGCTCAGGGAGAGGTATCTACTGCCAAGAAAGTAGGTATTTCTATCCTGTTCTCGGCCATAAATAGTTTTTCTGGGGCAAGGTGGAGAAGCGCGGGGGCAAAAGCGTGTCGGCTTTTCCTCCACAACGAAGCTTTGACGCTGCTTAATTCACACCCTGTGAGTCTGCAGAGCTTCTGAATTCGCTTGTTCTTTCCCAGGCCCCTGTTTGGGGCCAGGTTGCGAGCTCATTTGTCCAAGCGCTAACCTAACAAGTAAGCCAGTGACTATTCCAGAATGTGAAATCTATCCCTCTAGTCTGTTGTTCTTGCTCAGAGCAGGGATTTGCCCCACTGGACTCTTATATTTTAGATGGGCTCTGGCAAGTCATGCTGTTCCTTTGGTTTTGCGGAGGTGGGGATGTTGTGTAGTTTTGGAGGTGTTTTTTTTTTTTATTCAGTAAGCATCTATAAATGCTTGACTTTCTTATATGCTAACTTCTTTTAATATAATCAAACTCTCTGTTCATGAAAACTCTGATGAAACATCTCCTTCAGTGAGGGCAATTTAGGCTAGACATCAGGAAAACCTAACTAATGATTAAAATAGTGAGGCACTACTGTAAGTTGCCAGGAGAGCTTAAGGAAACTCCATTATGGGAAGTCTTTAAGAATAAGTTTGGCAGGTATTATCAGGAATGATTGAGATATAATTGATCCTGACTTGGAGCAAGAGAATGAACTGGATGCTTTCTTCTTTTCTTGTTCTGTATAATTTCCAAGAATTAAAAAAAAAAAAAAAAAAAAAAAAAGTTAGAATTAAATGATTCAGTGTTACCAAATGTTCCCTCCCCTCTTTCTAAGGGAATTTTTCATGAAATTTCAGCTGAACGTGCAAACAGTTGAGTACATTTTGTGATTTATGTCACATGTCAAGGTCTAAGCCTCTTGAGGATGCAGCTCCACATCCTTAAATACTTAAATATTTTTCCTTCTTTCTCCTGTTGCTTAATAAGTTTGGTGTATTGTAACAGCCACTTTGAGCTGTCGCTTCTCCATTGACGCTGAAATACAGGCAATTACAGTGAAAGAAACACATCTGCAGCCACCTTGCATAGGATGGCTGAGCCAGGGCCATTTCCACAAATACGAATTAGAACAGAAAGCTTTAAGCAAATATTATTCAACTGACTTTGAAAGAAGAGTTGAGTATTCTGAAAATGACTCATTGTGAGGGCGAAGAGCGTGCCCTACCTTGAAATGTTGTCTTGAGGGCTGTTTTATTAAATACATAAGGGAGCTGACTAACAACAAAACTGAGGCAGAATGCTGATGGTATTTTGACCTTTAAAGCCTTTATGAAAGTTGTAATTTGCTCATTTTTTAATTTAGGAAAGCAGGAATATTAGTCATTCTTTACATTTGCTTCTTCAAATAGGTACATATATTTTCAACTTTTAATGATCAGAATTAGTATTTTAGCTTTGTTTGTTAAAGCTAAATTACTTAAAATTGCCTATTGTCTCCAAAGTAGGCATTGTAAGAGAGTGATTGCTTCCTGTTTCCCATTGTGGTGATGGACAGAAGAGAAAGCAATCTTAAAATAGCAGCCTGTCATACCTACAATTCATATGCGAAGGCATTTTGTTGCATGTTTTGTTTCCCTTTGCTAAACTATAGCAGTCAGTTCAGATGTGAATGTTCAGAATAATCAAATAACGCCAAAACAGAAGCAGCACCTCTCATCTCAAACATTTAACGTTTCTTTGGTACATTTTACTTAAGTTGGGCTCCTTCAAGTTTAAATATTACTGTTCAGGGTAAATATTTACCCTGATAGCAGAGAGGAACGTCCATAAAGCTGCTGTCCCCGGTTTTGTCAGTGACCTGCCGTTACCCGAACGCTGTCTCTTGCAGGAGCGGCGCTCCGAGCTGTCCGGTGTGCCAGGCAGCTCCCCTGGAAGGCTGCCCGTTTGGCACTTGCCCGCTCATTAGCAGCTCCTCTTTGTGGAGATAAAGCTGGTGGCCATGGATGCACTCCAGGTCTGAGGAACTGAAACCGTACCTGGGGAGCAGCCAGAGCCCGGAGTCAGCCGAGGTAGCGTAGGTGCATGTCTGGAGGCAGCAAGCTTGGGGCAGGATTTGCTCAAAGGCGACTGCAAAACTGTGGAAAAGGCCTTTGCTCCTGGGTGAGGGTTTGTCTGGTCAGAAGATGGCATTTCAGTGGCACAAAGGAGTCTTGCTCCATGAAGGCTTTAGAAACCGAAGGCAATATTCAGGGAAACTTTTAATACTAATAACAGATATACTCTAGTTAATATTTCCTGATAGAGATGGGCCAAAGCTTGAGCTACTTTCCAAATCCCCGTGACTTTGCAGGTTGGAATTAAAATAGAATATTTAGGCAAACCACAAAACTGATTTTGGCTTTAGAATGAGAAAAACTTGCCTGATGAATTTTTGCCAAATAAAACCACCTTGGGTTTTATTTCATTGCAATTTTTCCAAGAGAGGATACTTTTCAGAAAATCCATTGACCTAGGCCAGGCAAAGAAATGAGTGAGAGTACAAAGGTTATAACCATGTAACTTCAAAAACCTCTAAATTCACCCCAGTATAGCTTTGCTGAAGCCAGTGCAGCTCTTTCTTTGAAACTTGTGGTTTTTCAGCCAAGATCACATGAGAAGAGCAAAGCTCCTTTCCCATCTAAGAGCTGTCTTGTCTCTCAAGTTCAAAAATCTGCAAAAGATGATGTGTAGACTTGAGCAGTTAATACCACTTCATATGCAAGGCACTTTTCCGGCTTGGAAATAGTTATGCCCAGTAAGAAATTGCCATCCCCGTGTAGCCATGGGGAGCAGAAGGACCAGTACCAAATACTGGTTCTTACTGATCAGACTTCAGAACTGCTTGGTCTCCACTAATCCTATAGTTGTCCAGATATACATTTAGACTCCTGCTTTCTCCATTCACTTCACAACTGAGGTTAAGTAGAGGGAATCTATGCAGGCAAGAACACTGCTCTTCATTTCTAATCTCTGATCTTTTATGGAGTATTTCTGGACAAACTGACTGCAGCTAGACTCTTTTGCCCACCCTGCTTGAGACCTTCTTTCAGGATCCAGTTCTGGAAAAAGCTAACGAGCCATCGTCTCCCATTATATCTCTAATTTGTTATATGTATGAGTAACTTGCACTTCAACTGTTCTGTGAGCTTTGAGGTGATTGTGAGAGCTGGGGCATTACATGAGGCACTGGGCATTCTGTGCAGTCACTGTTCTCTACAGCTTGCTATATACTCTAAAGAAACATCTATGCATGTCTTAAAGGTATCAGAAGAAATGCCTGTGCCTTTTGAGTATCTGCTTGCCCTCAAACTGAAAACACAGTAAAAGGCCCTGAATTTTGCCATTTTGGGTAGTATACTGCTGCTTCCTGTGGGAAAGCTATGGAGGTTTTGCTATATGGAACTTTGCATTCATACAGTAAATATTTTTCAGAATCTGCAGTTCCATCCACACTTTCTTTCCCACAACAAATTTAAATTCCCCCAAGTTTAAACACAGAAAAATTATTATTTCCCGTTACTTTTTCATAGACTCCTCCCAGCATATATGCCTTCCTCTCCTGTGTCTGGAGGCAAAATGCTCAAAGAAAAAGAATAAGAAAAGATGGAGAAGTTGATGATGTGTCAATGTGTTGCTTCTTGCAAGATGGATGTGCTAACACTTTGGCATCACAGAAGAGTTAAAGGCAGTCAGATATGGTGAAAGAAATGATGAAACCAGATGCAAGATTGATTAAAACCACTTCCATTGATTCATGCTTCTAATGTTTTTCTCGGCCCTGGTATTTCATTGCTATATATTTTCCCTCCTGAAACTTTGTGCCCTGCATGCATGTGACATCCCAGCTACCAGCTGTGGAAATGATTGTGCAGTCCCTAAGACTTGTGACTTTTGGTGAGAAATGAGCAACAGAAATGGAGAAGGTATTAATGCACAGTACTCTGTTCTCATATACATCTTAAGTGCTGAGGAAAGAAATGAAACCCTATGGAATAATTTAGGTTGGATGGGACCTCTGGAGATCTCCGCTCCAGCTTCTGGCTCCAATGAAATCAGGTTGCCTAGGGACTTGTCCAAAATAAGTCCATACCTATGGTTTCCATGAGCCACTGAAAGCTCTTTGATATAGCCATGGTTTTACTTTGTAGATTCAAAACACATCTGAAAAACAGAAGGTTTTGATCAAAAATAGCTTCTGTTACCTCCAGCTGTACCTCTCTTTTGTTAACAAACAGCCTTTCCCTATGCCAGGGATTTCTCTAGCACCCGGTTCCTGCGGCGCTTAGCGAATGTGCAGCTTTCTGTCCAGGAACCCCACTTGCAGGGGGGAAATGACTGCTTCGCTTCCCTGCATGAGATGGAGTGACCTGCCCTTTGGGAAGGCTGTCCCGAGCTGGATGCAGAGCTGAGCTCCTCCTCCCTCGCCTGCTAGGAGCTGAGCTCCGCAGTGTCCCGCTGCCACCGCTCGTGTACGGCCCAACTTGGCCCAACGCGTCACGAGCCCCAGTGCATTTGGGGGTTGCGATCACATCCCCAACTGGATGCGTTTTGCCAGGGTTTTCCTATGAAAATGTCTCTCGGCTCCATTGACTGGCTGTGCTGCCTCTGCACTGTCAATTCTATCCCTGGCTGACACCTTTGATTTTGGAAGTTGTCTCCATTTTCCAGAGCAAAGTATGTACATTAGCTATTTTTGGATAGCGTATATTTAATCTCCTGCAAGAAATGGAGCAATTCACTTGTTCCTTATTTCCAGAGCCATTACATTTCTCTTGGTGACAGCTCCAAGGCACAGAAATCTGTTACTTGTTTAATGTCTTCATTTGGGTGATCAAAAGACATCTAACCAAAAATCCCCTTCTGTGTTACCAGGAGGAAAATGGCAGGCAGCACCTTCTAGATGAAGTAGTTTATTTTTCCTCTTGGGTAAAAAGGAGCATTTAAAAATGAATGGTTCTAATACCTGCTTGGAAGTCAAATTAAAATATTGCTGCCTGTTCTTCATTTTGTCTGGTCATTGTTTTAGTTTGTGTTTAGTTTGCTGATAAAGGGTGGACTCTGCACCGTGTAAAGTGCATTTGGACTCTCGGCTCAAGTGAAAAATGAGTTATCTGTGCCAGTATTGAAATGTGCAGGGAGAAATCTGGGACAGCCACATGGGCTGCCAACGGAAATAACTGATGGAAGATTTGACTGTGTTTAATTGAAAACACACCGAGTGGAGGCCTATCCTGCGAGCTCCTTGCCTGGCTGGCTGGAAAGGCCGCGATGCTGCGGCGGGCTGGGGCGCGCGGCCGGACGCTCCTGCACGCTCCGCACACTTGTGCCTGCTGCGGGGCGCACAGTGACCATGGTGGCCAGAGTGGGGGTCTTTCTCCCAAACTGGGAATTGGGAATCCTGCTAGAGCTTTCCGAGCCCCGAACCGGCGTGTCGGCAGCGCCTGGGGAGGCCGGGAGTTTCTGCAGATTTGCTCTTGAGGAATGGAAAGGAAGGGTGCCGCTGCGGTGCTTCGGGGGCAGGCTGGGCTGGGAGCGCGTGCTGCTGGTTGAAGCAGCGTGTTGGGGAGCGCAGTGCTCCCGGCACGAGCAGCCTCAGCAGCGAGGAGGCCGCGGGTGCTTCCATCCACGTGGTGCTCGCGGCCGAGCCAAGGGCAGGGGGCTGCACAGGACACCAGCGCTGCCGGGCTGGGGGCTGCGCCACTCGATCGGATTTGGGACCTAGGTAAATAACAAGCTGAAACAAGGTAAAGAACATAGGGTTGTGCTGCTGCAGTGGTGCAAAAATACTGCCCGCTACATGCTCGAGAGTGATGAAGTAGCTCTAATGAGAAGGCTGATGGCTGAGGCCCAGGCTAATGGAGTTTGGTCCCGTACAGATTAAACCACTTGTTGCTAATAGTGCAGGCTCACACGGGGAAAGCGCCACGGTGTTTTGTTGGCGTTTCTGGCTGCTTTGCTGGGAGCCTGGGGGGCTCTGTTTGTTTTGCTTTTTCATTTGCTACCCGCTTTTCGCTGACAGGGTTGTCGCAGCTGGAAGGCTGCCGCGTCTCTGCAGGTTGTGGCGTTGGCCGCTGAGGGCGGCCGCTGCCCCGTGCCCTGCTCCTGCGGGCGCCGGGCTGCGGTGGGACGTGGGTGCTCCCTGTGGGAAGGCGCCCGGGGCCTCTCCAGCGCGGGCTCCTGCTCCGGCCGGTGGTCCCGGCTGCTCGGCCGGCCCTTTGCTGCGGCTGTGCCGGCGGCTCCAGCCGCCGCTGCGGGAAGGGCCACCGAGCTGCGTGGCGCTCCATGTTCACGGCTCCCTCCTCCTGAAATCATTAGCCACAAAACAGGAAAACACACGGACAAATGTCCTGTCTTCGCTTAGGTGGCCCGTTCTGTTCCAAACCCTTAGACTGGTGGGAAGTGCAGAGCGAGCGCTGGCCCGGCCCAGCTGCCGGAGCAGGGCACCGCGGGGCGCGCGGCCGCCTCGGCCGCCGGGCACAGGTCTGCGAGCCTGGCGTGTGGTGAAAGGGACGTGGCCCGGGTGTGAGCAGCCGGGCAGCGGCTCCTTGGGCGAGTGTGGGTCTGCTAGCCCGGCGTGTGGCCAAGGGGACGTGGGCCGGGTGTGAGCGGCCGGGCAGCGGCCCTGGCCAGGCAGCAAAGCCGCCGTGCCCGCAGCAAGCAGAGACGGCCACGTGCTCGCCGGGCGCGCGGCTTCTCGCCAGGCTCCTCTCGTGCCCACCCAGAGGCTGCTCCGGTTTTCTAATTTACTCTGAATCAATTTGGATGAATGGAAGTACCAAAACGAAACAGAACTGACGTTTTGCTGTCTGGTATTTAAGGGCCCTTCTGTGTGGCATGCATCTAGAGCCTGTGCAATAACGCGAGCACATCTGTTATTAGAAGCAGTTAGCAGTGGGAAATGGTGAACTGTATATTCTCTATGGTTACCCACAACACAAGAGCTGTAATGTGAAACACGTCGGGCGAGCGGAGCGGTTCATTACCTCAGAATGGCAGGAAATAGAAGGCAGGCTTCTCAGCCCCGGCAGGCGCGAGCTGCGCTCACCTGGCTCTGCCCCGCGTCGCTGCCCCGCCGTCCCCGAGCATCCGCGTTGCTGCCCCGCTGCCTTCCCGTCGAGCTGCTCCGCACGTGCCCTGGTGCCGGACGGGCCCTGGGGTCGGCTCTCGGGAGCGGCCTCTGCGGCTCCCGCCGAGCAGCCTGCTCTGATTGCCCACGGCGGGCAAGGCCCCAGTGCTGGACGGCCAAAGCTTGCGAGGAGCGGAATGGCTCCCCTCTGTAAGTGACCCTCACCGCGCAGGAACACAGCCTTTGTTTGGCTCGCCTTAGCCAAGTCTGGTAGCGTACTATAGGAAATCAATATGATTATTCAGTTAGTAGCTCAGACTGTTGATGAAAACACGTGTGGCCTTGCATTTAAAAAAAGTAGCAAGCTACGACTTTATTGCTTCAATCGGCTTGTCACACCACGGTGCCAGGAGGTGACTAATCTCTTTTACAAGGTGCCACAGAGGATGATTCCATGCAACCTTCCTAAGCAACTCAATGTTTTATCTTGCAAATCCCTGAATTACAGATCCTCGTTATCGTTTGTGAATCCATGACACAATACTAATCCCTATCTAGCATTTCTTCTGTGTGTTGGGATAAGAAACTGAGTGCTTTGATCAAAAAATCAACTTTGTAAGCTGTATTTCTAGAATTGTTCTCCTCAGACACACTGGAATATTTTGAATGTAACGCTAGGTCAGTCCCCTGTTAGTCCCCTGGATAATGCATAAGATTTATGTTTATGCATCAACCCCTGTTTACAGCATTTAGATACTATTCTTTGGGATTTATATAACAGAAGAGTGATACATGGCAAAAAAAAAGTCATTCTTGCCAAGGAATATACATTATTTTAAAAACCATTGTAAACAACCTAAAATACCTAGAATTAGCAATCTGGCCTCCATCACCTGGGATGCAAAAGGAGAGAAACTTGAAGCTAATTTTAGTTACGTGACTGTAAGTGTTTCTTAACTGCTGTTGTGCCAAGGTGGTGTCACTCGGGTTGGAAGGCGTTCCTGCCTTGGAGAGAACAAATGATAATATGCACTTGTAATTGCCGCTTTATTGCAAAGCCACGGAAAGTTTGCGTGGATGCACTTCTCGCTAAGTGTTTTGGCTAAGCATTGAATGTTAAGTAAGGAGGAAAAACAACTGTGTCTTAAATATTGATAGTGCTATGCAGAGAGCAAGAAATCTAAGACTTCTGTCTGTCTCTTGTTTTAGCGCTCAGACCACCACTTTTATGTGCTTAGAGGATTTTTTTTCCTCATACCCTAGAGATTCTTTTTTAATTATACTTCCCAAAATTAAAAGTGAGACACGAAATTATGTGCATATAGGAAATCTGGAATGATGATCTGTTCTGTAAATCTAAATATGCTAAAAGACAAGCCTGTTTCCAGTAATTCTTTAGCAATAATTGCCTGGATTCTGCTAGTCCGGCCTCTGAGCGAGAGTTTAAGACGGCAGTAACGTAACTGCTCCTTCCCATCCACGGGCCAGTGCGAAAGGTGTCTGCCAAGGGAAACAAAACAAAGCAGCTCCCGCAGTTCCAGGCTTTGAGGGTCTGTCCTCAGGGAGCTCCTGGAATTAACACAGAAAGGTCAAGCAAATAACATAAACATTTGCCAGTCTCGAGTTTCACTTGATTAAAAAGGAACAGATACTAATTAGTGATATTAATTACGCATAACAATCTCAAATGAGTCCAATAGAAACCATTTAAACTTAAGTGGTTTATTGCTAGATTAAGAAGCTGTTTATTTTTCTCATAAAATAAATAAGGAATTTGCATCTGTTTTGCTGGGAGTGAAGCCTGTTTGCAAGCCCACAAAGCTGCCGCTGCCCGGAGGTGCCGCTTGCCGGGCTCGGAGATGCCCTTCGGAGCGCGCCGGGAGCGGGGAGCCCTCTCTGCCGCTTTGCCTGCTAGTCCGGGGCTTCCCCGGCGCGCTCCTGAAGGGATGGATGCCTGTGAAATGGTATCTTCAGTCACTACACACTTATTTTTGATAGTTATAGATAGTTATTTTGATTGTTGTTTTATTCCTGGAGGAGACAAAGGTTTGATGAAGCAGGTTGTTGTTGGTTCTTTCACTTACACAATGCACTGTAATGGCAAGTGCACTTGGAATGGTATGCAGGTGTATATCTTGATTTTGCTCAAAAACACACAAAATATTGCAAAGCATAGGAAAAGTGGCCAGCGTTTGTGTGTTCTCCTAGCAGCAGGTGCTGCAGTGATGGTGTCCGTGCGTATGTCCTGAGCCTACGCTGGTGTGCGCTGATGTGAGCAGTTTGGTTTGTGACTCAAGATGCTATGGGTGACTTCCTCACCTGCCGTGGGCTTGGCTGCGTGGTGGCTGTTGTTTTGCTTGTTGTTCTCTAATCCGCAGCTCCCGTCGATACGGCTGTGTGTGTATTGACTTGTTTCTCCTAGCGGTGCGTTGAGTTGTGGTTTTTCCAGTGGCTGCCCTGGCTGTGCCCGTTCCAGTGCTTCCAGGAGGACACTTGGGCTCTGAAGGGTTTTCCCGAGGGTTATACAGCCCTGGGTGTGAATCTGTT